>JAQIXS010000204.1:0-58238 GCA_034700785.1 Rossiulus vilnensis | reverse complement strand
GCAGAACAGATTGTGTGTGATGGGTCATTCATTATAATAATTATATTACGTAAATTGATTTTCATAGGGTTACTGTTCTGTTCTGTTCGATACCCTACAAGCAGCATATTAATGCTATGTGGTATAGGGGTAAATTAGTTTAACCTAAATTTAAACACATAAGTGAGATTACAAATTTGGAACAGTCAATAGAGCTGAAGGGTAATTGGGAAGCAAATACGGTCGTGGCCGATTGCATGTTCGATATGTAGTTATTTTTATAATAAACTTCGTCAAAATGATGAAATCAAAAATATTTATGGATAATTGGTCAATTTTTTATGATTTTTACGTTAGAATTTTTAAGCAGATTTGGCACGTTTGCTCTTTTCCTCCAACACATTTAAATAAATTTCAGCCTGCATAACGATCCACAACCGTGACTTCGCGTTTAGTTTAATTAAAGCACATTTAGGTTAAATAAATAATCCCTTAATTCATATTTCTAAATTTGATTCATTAATTGATGTAATTGGCAATATATCAAGAATAGAAAGATCGAAGGATCTAATATGTGGGTCCTTTTCATGATAAAGAACAATTGTTATATCACAAATGTTTGCATTAATTATTTTTTGTATCCTTAGTGTATGTATTGAATTTTTACTACTTCTGAGTTTTATAGGCTTCGATAGACTACCAAAAAAGCCCATATAGAATAAATCAGTTTAAAATTTTAACTCCTGATATAAAGCAACAAACGGACGGACACAAACAAACGGAGTGACAAATCAGATTTCTGCTTACTGTGCCAATATGTCAGAGGTTTGGAAATGAGAAATGAAAATTACAAATTTTCGATAAATTGTACTGCCATTGCAATAAATAATCACAATAAATTCAACTAAAATAGTGGAACTTTAAATCTGATTTGGTCCATTATTATACGAATCGTCATTCTTCCTAAACTAAATACGATGCACATCTACCCTGTTTATTATACGTTTATACTAACTACCTCTTCTGGGTGAATATCTAGATCATTAGTGAATTGAATTGCTTGTATATTATAGCAATAATTTGGAAAAGCATTTCAACGTATACTTATAATAGCAAGCAAAACATAAGACCAATAGCATGGTTCCGAATGTGCAAGGAGTTCTATAATTCAGTTTGAAAACGTCAAGCGTTATATTTGGTTTTCCATTAACAATAACCAGACTTGATATGTTTTATTCTTCAGATTATTCAGGAAAATTTATTTCTAAACATTTACATTAAATCGTTATTTATCGCTTATGTACAAAAATGCTTTAAAGCATGAAGAATGAGTCAAATAAAATGTTTTACAATGCACTTGAAAAGGCAATGAAAACAAGGTGCATAAATGCGTTTAATCCTCTAGCTATGTTTAAAATATTTTTTGATCGAACAATCTTTTACTTGAATATACACATGGAAACATACATGTATTACAATATACCCAAGCGTGATCTAATATGTAACTTTTGTATTTTGAATAACCAGTAGTTAAACAATGTTAAAAGTGCTTAAGTGAGCGAAACGACTGATTAAATTAAGAACGCCATATACATGTTTAGCTAATAGAAAACGCTTAAAAGAGGAATTAATAGCAGATTTTTTTTTATTTTCAGGCGTGTCTCAGTATACAAAAACCATCGAAAACGCCGTAGAAGATTTGGTGTTTGAAGAGGTAAGTGCGGAGCAATAAGGACCTTAATTACGAAATGAAACGGTGCAAGCACGAACATTCAGTTATTACTAATTCATTAAAGTTTTACGATCCATGTTTGGAAGACCATTAAGCGAAATTGCTTTTTGCTCTTCCACCTAGAGAAAACGAGCTACGGTCGCCCAGCTGTAGTATAAAACAAAAGGTACTTAGAGTTGATTACTCACCCCTAAAGTCTCATCATATTTTAATTTCACTTCATTGTTTTGACAATGAAATAAATTCAAAACTCAAGCGAGATGGGGTCGTAAAGACAACATGTACTCACGTAGTAAACATATATGTACCTGATAAACACGCCCGTGTATTCAATGCACTTATGTCTAAATCATTATTAAAACATTATTACACGCAGTATGACAATTCATGAATACGTATTTAGTGACATATATAAAGGGCATTCCCACCGTACGATATGATTTGTAATGTTCATTTACATTTAAATTGCAAAATGCATTCGCAATAATGAAAATATTAAAAATAAATATGCAATGTATAAACAGTTTATCGAGATAAATAAACTTACAGAAATTCAAATTGCAACGTCTGAAAACACCTCCGGGACATGTCAAAAAAGTTATTAAAACAAGTTGTGCTTTCAGGCTTGCTATTAACATTTCAAACTTCTTCTCTTTATGACGTCAAGCGTGTTTTGAATGTTTTGACACTCAGCTAGGATGAAACAAATGATTTATGATTCAAGTGCTTCGCACAATTTTAGTTTTTAGAAAAGGATCAATTTTGCGCTTCTGTTTACGCTTTAGAACATTTATCACTATTTCAAAACACGTCAAAGACATGCAAAGTTATGTTGCTCTGTATCTCAGATACGATATAGAGAACGTCAACATATGCTTTCATTAACGTGTCAAAAACTAATTATAGAGTAATTCTGTTTAAATTCGTACTTTACATTTCGCTAGTAAGTACATGCATGTAAGTACGTAGCAATTAACTACTTTTAACTCAATAATTAAACATTAGTTGCATGCAACATCATTCTCTTTGTTGCTTCCAGAAGCTCATCAGAATGATGCATTTTCTTTATCTTAGAAACCATTTCACAGAACAGCTTGCATATTTACACGTTTCTGACCAATTTAGACTGAATTTACAAGAAATTAGACTAAATTAAAAAGAAATTAAAAAGAAAAACTGATTCTCCAGATTAAAAATTTGCCACTTCATTGATTATTTTCCATCTAATTTTTTGTCTATTATCTCTGACCAAATAATGAACAGAATGTTAATGCTAAATTTCCCTGACTTCATCAAAGCAAACTCGAGACTGCTCGGTCCGTCACAGAAGGGTCATTTGGGAGAGCATATAGGTCACAAAACATTATTCCCTTACTTTTCCCTGACTATTCCATGTATTTCCAATTTCCCTGACTATTAAATATTTTTCCAATTTCCCTCAAAATTCCAGGTTCTCCAGATCTGGGGGAACCATGTAAATACATGTCTTCCCATGCTGCCTGCTAGCGTGTTTAAATTATTTGAAAATGCCCAAAAATGTATGTAAAAAATACAAAATGCAATTTTAATGAAACCCTTTCAACCCTACGCTTTTCTTTGCTTTATCACCTATTTTTAAGCTTGTTTACATTTCATTTACCATATTTATTCACTTTGTTTACAAATGCACTGTACATTTTCAAATGATATAACATCCCCATTGAGCGAATGACCCAATGTACAAATGTACAATTGGTACTGCGTTGAATTAAGTTGAACTATACCGAAGAGAATTCCTTAACCGAAAGTCTTCGCAAAGCAACTCTTTACTCAGCCTTATGTACTTAAGAAATAGTTTGGGAAAATCAAAACCGAAGACATGCGCAAGCACCTTGTTGACATTTCGAGAGAGTGGTTATTTGGGAAACTTGATCCAAATCAAGCTAAAACGCGTGCTGGAAACGTCTCTGGTATGTTTCATGATCATGATGAAATTGGGGGGAGGGGGGAGGGGTATGCAACTTCACTTTATTGTGCATTCAAGTTGCATGCAGATGCCCATATTTCCCCCCGAATCGATCTGCTCGCACTTTAAATTGCCCTCTTCTTCTGTTTGCTCAACATTCAATTTTTTGCGCAGCCTATGGCGGCGCGCAGAGCCGTTCCAGCTCCGACGAACATGAATAAAACATGTCGAATAAACCCGATTACAAGCATTCGGTGTCGAAAATTAAACCAGGCACGGAAATGGCATTAGCGGCCGGAATGGGTCTTGGCGCATTAGTTGCGGGCCCAACGTAGCGGGAGGGGCCAAAAACGCTGCAAAATTAGTGCCTGAATGACGGATCAGAGACCCCAAAAAGAAATGAAATATTAATCGAAAGTCGATGCAGAGCACGTTTGCATTAGCGCGAGCTCCTTAAGTAGCAGTCCCGGGAGGAGCAAGGGGCTTTTCCGTCAAAAGTAATATACGTGGGTTGACTGATCTCTCAGATATGGACCGACACTTACAAGCGGCGCATACACTAGCTCTACTACAGTCGAACCTGGATAAATGGGCTCTGGATTAGGGGCAAAGCTCTATAACTGGGATGCGGTCTTCAGCAAGAGAGTTTTCACCAAAACCTCTCTATAATTGGGAAGCTTTACCTCTTTAAATGGGCGAATTTTCCCCTTGGTTTTACTTGTGTATGTGGTAATTTTAAGTTAGTTTACTTACATGTATACAAGTGGGATTTGACTTCAATGAGCATTCGTACGAAATTAAACAAAACATTAATTTGTTACAATGTGCACAAATAGGCTTGAACGCACTCCGATTTTACAGTGCTGACATGCCAAAACCGGTCTGTGCTGGGAAAAAAGGCTGATTTTAAAACTCGAAACAAGTTAAAGAATCCTAATCGGGACACATCGGGCGATCATGAACAATTGAGTGCTATTGTTGAACAAATTCGAGCACCATAATATGACAAAGTTCCAGTTATTTTTTGAGAATGGACGTCATTCTATTCCATAAACTGACTTCACTCATTGATTATTCTCTCAAATTTAATGACTGGTTTAACAAACGTTCCAATTTATGACGTTTTGTAAAAAAAGCTAATGTGTTAATGATTATTAGTTTTTAAGGTGAAACCCTCGTATTTGCTGATATTAGTAAAACGTTACGTGATATCAGTAAATTATACTGACATCACTAGTGATGTCACTAAGCATACATGTACAGTGCACGTCACTATAAATATAGTGATGTCACTAATGTTAACAACGTCATCGATATCGGTATAAAATGTCATACTGATCTTTTCACCAGGAATACCATAAATAAAGTCACTTACATCTAACGTCATTTAACGTACATTTTAACGTCATATTTGTTACGTGGACCTGAGACGTTATTTCATATTAAACGTTACCTTTGACACCATGACACCAGATGATGGTCTTTTTTCCATCTTTTAGAATAAAGCGTTTGTGGCTGTTTTTTGCAACAGGCTAGTGAACAAGATTTCCAAATGGCCGAGGCTAAACAGTTTTTATTGCTAACTGATATCAAACATTCGGCTATGGATATGCTATATCAATTTAGAAATCAAGTGAAATTCAATATTGGTAATAAGATTTTCGAAAAAATTCCCCAGTGACGTTCTTCAAACACCGTCTAAAGGAATGCGAAATGTTTAGAAAACCAATGATAACGATAGATTTTTCCAATTTCAGAATTTTATAAAAACAAGTCACAAATATTGTATTTTCTAGCTTACCTTAAAGTATGGAGTATGTAAGGGATAGCCATAGAATTTTTTTTAGAAAAAATAAAAAAGTAAAGATTCGTCAAAAATAAAGGATCCATACTTTCATTAAACAATAACATGTTTACGTTCTTTATTTAAGATTGTATAACGAGTAATTTATTGCAAATTTGAAATTTAAAATTTGAAGTTACGCATGCCATACTAAAATTACCTGTGCATAAAATTTTGAATTCATAAAGACTCTGACAACTTCAGTTAAGCTGAAATATCGTTGCATAAAAAAACTGTTTGTCAAACTGACAACAAGAAAACGACAAAAATCATTGCCATGTTACATGTTCACGTTTTAATGATCTTACTCATAACTTGTGAAAAGGAAATTTAAAAAACTTTAAATCTACTGCAAGTATACACTGTAGTATACTGTATTATGTGTATCTTTAAAATATAAATGAACAGGGTGAGGCATATGTCTGAGTCCCATTAATATATTCAACATGCTTACCTCTGGATACATTCCATGCTAAATTTAAGGTTTACTGATTACCACCATTGCAACCATTTAATATAACGGCACTAAATGCAGTTATAGCAATGTAGAAACAGAGCTTCGCAAAATTAGAGTGATTGTTGCATTTGCGACATAACATTATTGATCTTTAAGATTACGGTTGACGTTTGGGTGCCATGCGTGCAGGAAGTGCAGAAAAGGTCATATGCGCCATTAACTTATGCAATGCTGGTTGCATATATACTTTATGTAACTTCACGATCAATAACAAAATGGCGCCGATTCAAACATTAAATTTTACGATGCGTTCCACAATTGTAATTGGTTCTAACGGTATATTTAACGGTTATAAGCATTAGAATGCGAACACCGTGAATATGACGCACAATGTCACATGCGATATGATTTTCGACCGTCTCTCATGAAATATGAGTTAACCAGTGACATGGTTAACCCTGCACGTTAAAGCACGTTTTAGCAAACCACTGATTTATTACATACTGTGGACGAGAAATGAAAAAGGTAACAACAAAAATCTATAAAATTAAAAACTTCAGGTTAAGCACTATTTTCCATTCAACTAATTTCAAGAGCATTTTCCTTCATGTTTTGGGCATATTTACCACAAAAATAATGTTAATATATCAGAAATTCAGCTTATACTCATCTTCATATTCATGTATTGATTATCTCCCACGTTTTCAAGAAGTATATAGCATTGACTTTTTAATAATAGCCAAAACGTTGAATGTTCAATGAATGTCCTTATACTGCCAAAGAGACAGTAAGTTTTTTATGCGTGGAATGTGACAGTTCTGCAAGTGACAGCAGTGATAGTGATGAGTAGATAGCATTTCTCGTTCCAACCTCGATCTGCAAAAATGTATGACTTCCAGACAAAAATCCCAAGCACAGGCTTTGAACAAACATCAAACTTCATTCAGTTTATCCTATTAAGCTGGTGGACCGGAAAAGCTGTCTCTAGGCCCGTGTTGGGCTAGTAACTACTTCGAATTTACCAATCTGTATCCTGAGAATATTTAATGCTTAGCGCTCAATAGTCGATGGGTTTAATCCAATTAAATCCTATTTTCTGCTCGATGAGCATCACTCGCTTAAATCAAGAAATTGGATAGAGCGTTTCCAATATAGCACATAAGCCAGGATGCATTGTGTAGTATGCCAGCTAATGCAAGTGCCTGATGTCTGTTTAAGGTGTTCACGTGGCCAGTCGGGCGACCAATCGAAAGCCATGAATCCGTGGACATCCACCTGCTTACCTATAGCAAATATCTCAATAACAGGTAGGCCAAGCGTGCATTTTCTAACGTGTTTTTCATTATTGCAAACGTCCAGTCATTTATAGCAACCCTCCAGAACATCTCCATGCATTTAATTTACGCATGAAGTGTTGTCAGGCTAGAGCTGAATTGATATAATATTAATGGTATAATTTGAATTAGTTTTAATTTGAACGATAAAAAATATTCAGGTTAGACCTATTGTGCAGGTAAACATCAGTGCAACAGTTCACATTTCATTTAGAAAATCAATAAATCATGCCAGAACGTCAGATTCTTCCAATGTTTACATTATTTAAAAATATCGATCTCGACGTTCCATTCGAAAGAAACAAAGTTTGTGTCAAAACGAAACGATTTATTACTGTTTCCGAGATCCAAGATAATTTCACATCCAACTTTCTAAGATGTATTAGAAAAATAAAATTTAATCTTTTCAGAATAAAGATTCGTTTTCAATAAAAATCCATGCAGTCTTACATTATAATGTATACATGTATTAAGAAAGCAAATGTATTTTAGATATTTTTATCTAACTGTTTGCGAATAATTAACGTTTTAAAAGCTAGAACTGGTCAAACGCTTCTGCGAACAATCGATTAATAAGTAACATTCTAAATATTTTATTTGAAGTGACTCTCTACTTTCGCCGAAACATTATGGACAAAATTAGAATCGCTACCATGAGATTAAATTGGCAAAATAAGCCTAAGCCCTTGTGTTTAAAGAAGCCGAAATTTTACTGCCAATTTTTTCTCAAAGATTTGAAGGTCACCAGACAAGCTTAGCAGCTCATGGATAATTTACTTAAAATAAATCTTGAAAGATAATTAAGCAGCTTAGCGAAAACATGATCAGATTTGAAAAGTCTACTACCTTTGGGATTTTATTTCATGTGGGCTAGAATGCCACAGTTCAAATTTAACAGGACTAAACCATCAGCGAAATAAGGTTAAGAATAAGTCTCATCTGAGGGTTTGTCTATCGGTCAGAACAAATTAGATTCAACATTGTCCTTGAATATTCAAGGTTTGCTAATCAATTTAAAGTTCAGAAAAATTATGATTGCGTCTTCTAAATGGTAGTTTCAATTAAGTAATTCTCCTAACAAACGTTTGCACTTATATTTGCAGGATATGTATTGGAAGTTCTATTACCCGAGGTAGTTAAGACCGAGATTATCACGGATAATTAAATTCTAGGGATTACCGAAAGCACACTTTAAAAAATAGGCACACATGTACAATGTAAATGCGAAATATGTAAAAATGGAACATAACTTGTTAACAGCTCGCTTTTAATAATTTTTAATCAGATATTATAACCTCCAACTAGCCCACCCTGGTAAAAATATCAGTATATGATTCCATATTGATATCACTAATACTATATATAGTGATTTTTAGACTGCTGACATCGGTATGCTTAGTGAAATCTCTATGCTAATTTTATAGTGATATCACTAATGTATTGGTATTTTGGACTACTTACATGTACATGTATGTCAGTGTTATTAAGGAAATCACTAACTACTTAATTACTTACTAGTCAGTATATTTGTACTTTGATATACTGATCGTTCTACCAGGGCATTACACCATCACGCTCTTCCACTTCTTGTTATGAGGCATTTATCAATTTAAATCTGGTCGGTAAATCGGTTAATACGAGTGTTTATCTGAGGTTGCTTCATCTCAGTTAATCCTAGTATCGGATAACAAAACCTCGGATAATCGAGCTTCTATTGTGCTTGTCATAATCTTCGGGAACATGGAATTAAGAACTACTATCCAATACTACATGTCTTAAATGTAGTACATACAATAATGCATCTTAATAGTTAATATTTAAAAAAAAATTTAAATTCCCATTTAGGATATTTAATTGTAACCAAACATTAGAGCACCCCAGATCCCATTTTGCACCACCTGGTTTATAGTAAACCATAATTTGAAAATGTTCTCATTAGAGAGTGACGCATCGATCTATTACTCTTAATTTAAACAATATTTCTTTAATCTCAAGTGGTGGATATCTTATTTACGTTATCTTAAAAATTTTGCACATTTATTATCAACAAGAGAATCTATATAACTGTTGCTATTGGTTGAAGCCAGTTTCAAAAAGTGATGGAATAAGAGCAAACATGATGCATGATTTCTCAAGGTGAAATGATGTGTTACAACAGAACTAATGATTACATGTTCGACAGAATTCTTGGAAGGTATGGACTTGTCCTGCAGCATGTCATCGAAGATGGCCAACTGAAAGTCACAGATTCCTTGTTGGACAACAATAACATGCCAATGACGGTAATTTTACATAAGAAACTTTTTTAAGTAATTTCAAATGATTAAACACATCACAGACGATATTTAAAAACTAAAACTTTACCGAAAAGAAACGGGTTTCTTCAGAGAAACTATTAATATAAACTAAACTGAAACATTTTACGAACGACTCATTTGAATTTAGAAACGCATTTAGAATGGCTCCAATACATTTGAAAGCTTAATTTTAAAAGCATGTTCAAAACATACCGAGTGTCAATTTTATTTAATGTATACTACATAACATATTCAAATTGATAATAAGAAATGAACATAATATGTTACTTTTCTCTAAATTCTAAGTTGTTATTTAGGACATCTTGGACATCATTCAAGATGTCCGTTCGACATCATTTTTAGGCTTTAAAATTGGCTAAAATGCTACATCACTAACATCATTATTACTGCTTGTATTCTTCTAGCGTTGTGTTCTTTTTTGATAAAATGCCGTTAAACTTTCTAAATTGTCTGCATTCATCTGAAAGTTTTGGCAACAGTCAGCTCACTGACCGCATGGTTTTTTGACTACAGGCTCAGGTGACCCTTGAACTGACGTATCACGCCCCTGACGGATCCATTGGAAGCTGGCACGTGACCGACACCGATTTCACGTGCGACCACGACGACCAAAAAGCGCTTCTGGACATAGAACAAAATATCGCAAATTTGGAGAGGAGGCTGAGCGAAAAGGAAAATTCGTCAGCATCAAAGCAAGCAGGCAGGGATGCCATGAATGCCAGGGGGAGCATCATTTCCGGTCGTTCCTTAGAACGGAAAAGGTCAGCAATACAAGTGAATAATCAGACTTAAACAAGAATCCAGAACAATGAAAACACATTTTGTAAATCAGCATTTCTGGTAAAGAAAAATCTAAACTCATTTTCTCTGAACTGAACACAGTTTGAAAATAAATAAAAAATTGCATTACAAAGTCAGTCATAATTGCTTTTGTAAATAAGAAAATGTACTAATAATATTTGATTTCAGCCAACCAAATTTCACAAACGCATGATTTAAACTCGTATTTTTTGTATGCAGAAAACGTTTTTTTGTTTTTTTCTTCTGAATCGATACTTTAGTCTAATGAAATCTAATAAATGAGTGTTGTAATGATAATTCTTTTTTATCCATGCTTTTTAGTGATTTTGCCTTTTTAAATTATAAGATGCCATTTAATATCACATTTTATGAAAGGACATTCATATTATTCTTATTTCAAGGATTACGTAAATAAACATTGGCCCATTACTGCTAAAGCTATTTCAAATTTTTTTAACCTGAACAACATTTGAAAATTAATAAAGCAGAAATCACATCACACAATCAATTATAAAAACATTACGTTTTTGTAATTAAAAAGTGTTCTAATAATATTCCATCTTAGTCATCCAAATCTTATCAACACCGGATTTAGTCCATTTTTACAAGGATAATGCTTTTTTCCTGAATAAATATAGTAGTCTAATTAAACTTAATAAATAACGCTTTTTATAATATTCCGTTTTAGTCAAGCTTTTTAATTATTTTTTCTGTTGCTTCTGCATTTTTCCGATTGTTCCAAAATCTAGCAGGAGCATTTCGACGAGAAAAACCATAGCGTCGGTGATGAAGCTTGGCAAGCAGCGCCCCCAAACGGAGCCAGAAGAAGTGCTATCACTCAAAGAGACAGAGCAACACATGGAATATGGTAAAATAAGTTATATGTAAATCGAAAAATCTCAAGTTGAAAGAATCTCAAATCCTTAAAGATTCCTTTCTCGCAAGGATCAATGGCCTGCTTGGAAAGGCGCCCGAGTGACGTCACCATGGCGCCACGTCCCAGCATCGAGGAAAGCCTCGGGCAGTCCGGAGACGAAGAAACATCCGGCTCAGTTTCGTCAACTTCCGGTCGAAGGTGAGGATATAAATAGCGAGTTAATCGAAATGACATGGAAAATACATTACTCTAATGCCCTTTGCAGGTCAAAATGGCAGCCATCAGACGTTCCATCTGAACTTAAAGCGCAGGATTTTCAAGTAAATAAACTACAAATTTGGTTAAAATGAAATAAAAATAGAACGCTTATTCTACAGCTTATTTCCCAGTCGAGTAATTCATCATAACCATAAATAAATCTC
This sequence comes from Rossiulus vilnensis, assembly GCA_034700785.1. NCBI lineage: Eukaryota > Metazoa > Arthropoda > Diplopoda > Julida > Julidae > Rossiulus > Rossiulus vilnensis. Next base: position 46,530 of record JAQIXS010000204.1, on the reverse strand, counting down.
AAATTTATCGGTGTAATGATGGTGGAAATTAACAATAGTTTCTTACAATTAAGTAATAATAATGAATAATGAATTACAGATGAGTTTTAAGATGAATTATTTCAATTCAAGCTTGATAATAGCAAATTAACGAAAACTATTTTGCGGCTGCTAAATTAGCTGTAAAATCCTTAGTTATTTATATGAATTCTTTGAATATGTGAGGAAAGTGTCCAGGTGATCTCAGTATCTTAAAGACTCGTACTGAAGGGAGGTCTATAGCCGCTTTTAGGACTTTCACGTTTAAGTAGCATTTTATGGATCCTACAACACCGTGATGATTCCTTTTATTAATATTTTATAGGTGTGCATCACCATTATTGAAGCTCGTCAATTGGCCGGCCTCAATATGGATCCGGTTGTTTGTATCCAAGTTGGAGATCAGAAAAAATATACCAGTATCAAGGATTCCACCAACTGTCCTTATTATAACGAGGTAAAGTTGAGAAATAGTTTCAAATTCTGCTTTGTACCATTTTTAAAAAAGTTTACAAAAGCCTTAACTGTCATTTCAGTATTTCGTCTTTGATTTTCAAATGACGCCAACTGTGCTGTTCGATAAAATAATCACCATATCAGTAAGCAATTTAACTTTACAGTAAGCAAATGAAATTTAATCGCTATGTGACGTCATGATCGATAATAAGATTTCGAGAGATTCGGCATCTAAATATCCTCAAACACTCAATAATAAAGACATTGGTCAAATAAAGATCAAGACCGGAAGTATTACCATAGTTGACATCATTTGTGTAAACGAACTGTTAAGTGTGGATATGGATATTGATGCGTGCAATAAGCGAATCAAAATGAACTACAAAAAACGACATAACTAAATTCGTGACGTCACATATGGCTGAAGTTCAGTGTCGGTATTTTCTTAACCAGTTAGGTTACAACTGACTAAACAAAATTCTAACGTTTTGACTTTACTAATTCAGGTTTTATATTCGAGAAATATCATTCGATCTGGAAAAGTTTTAGGAATGTTTAAATTGGACGTTGGTACGGTTTGGTGCCAACCAGGTAAGCTCAAGAGCGATGTGTGGATAGCTTAAATATTAATCAGGAGATACACACAAAAAGTATAAGAATAATAAAAATAAACTAACATGAGTGCAATATTTGAATTTATCGGATGAACAGATCGCCAGTTCTATCACAAGTGGGCCTTACTCTCTGATCCGGAAGACCCAACAGGCGTTCCCAAGGGATACGTCAAATGCGACATATCAGTAATAGGAAAGGGGGACACAGTAAAGGTTTTTATATTTTTTGATTTCAGTTGCATTTCATAAAAAAGGACCTAAGGCTATATCGTTAGAAAGCAGACCGCATTCATATTCAGGATTGAATTTTGCGGACATACTGCAATTTCTTTTTTTACTGCAATTGCAACATTTCTTTTTCCCAAAATAATCATCCACTAAATATATGAGAAAATTGAAAATATCGCATGAATTTAAATTCAATTACAAACAAATATCGATACAGAGTGAGATAGGAAAAAACTATTCCAAACTTTCAATTTCAAAAATCCAATTGCAAAAATTTCTTCGTTTTTTATTTGGACAATAGAGCGTCATGAAACAATTTTAATTTTGAGGAAAAATGACAATTTTCTCTTAGTTATTCTGGTTTTGTCAGTATGGAACAAGTAACTTTTTAAAAATAGACACTATTCCTATGACCTGGAATTCGTTTAAACTTTAAATCAATCAACCTCATGAACAAAAGTTTTGCTGTTTCTCACTGTTTTCAGCTAGGGAAGGGCATTGTCCAAATTATTATTTGAATGGAACCTGAGACATGGTTTTAACCCACATATCTGTTGCAAACAAAGCCAGTTTTAAGTTAGGCTTAGTTGCATGTAAGCACCACAAAAGCAATTTGAGATTTCGGCTTGAATTCTAAATTTCGTACATGAACGCAACATTATCAACTTTTTTAATAATTTCCGTAAAATTGCACTTTTATCAGTAAAAAATAGCAAAATCTTAATATTAAATTATAGTTAAACAAATTAAACTAGTGCTTTCTGCGCAGCTCCGGAACTTTTCGGTTTCAAAATAAAAGATTATAAATCATGGATTTAGTTTGCATTTACATGCATCTGAATAATCTTTTTTAACTATCTTTTTCAGAATGCGGCTGGATATTTTTGCATTTTGCTTTTTTTAAAAAATACATCCCGATCAATTTGTAAAAATCAATGCGAACCCATAAACGAAAGCTTTGCTGCTTCTCAATTTGTTCAGCTTGAGAGGGGCATTGTCCAAATTATTGTTTGAAAGGAACCTGACCCTAGGTTTTAACCCGCATATCTGTTGCGAACAAAGCCATTTTTGCAGTTAGGCGTGGTTGCATGTAAGAATCAAAAAAGAAATTTGAGATTTCGTCATTAATTCTAAATTGTGTACTTACAGATACCCCAGAAGAGCGAAAAGGACGAAGACGATATAGAAGAGTAAGTAACGGCGGAAAATATTTAAAAGTGGTAAAAAACATTATTAAATTTTTTATGTTCTTCAGAAATCTTTTAATACCCGACGGATTTCCCATGGAGCGACAACGGGCTAGGTTCATAGTGCGGGTTTATCGTGCGGATGGATTGCCACGGATGAACGCTGGCATCGTGGCTAACGTCAAAAAAGCGTTCACCGGGGAAGCTCAGGACCTGGTGGATCCATATGTCCAAATTTCTTTTGCTGGTTATACGGTAAGTACAGCTATTCAGAACAAAAAAAACGTTCCATCAACGAAATATCCCAACTAAGTGACCAAAGAGAAAGCAACCATAAAACCTTGTAGGACTCGTAGGGAAGACGACTGTTCCAGATTAAGCTTAGAAACGAATAGAAATAAAAGTAATTAAGATTCTCCAGATTTCGTACCAAAATTTACATAATCATTTTTCTGATTTTCCATGACCAACCCAAGTAAATATACCTGGCTTTTTGAAAATAGCATATACAAAACATTTAGGCATACAGTGACTAACGCAGACTTATCAATTTCTGGACAATTTCTAGAAAATTTCATTTTTATCAGTAAAATTAAGGAACTATAAATATGTATAAACAAATTAAACGTTGGTGCTGTCTGTACAGCTCCAGCAAATAACGGTTTCGAGAAAAAGATTACAAATCACGGATTTTAATCTGTATCTATGAATAATCTTTTTAAGAGTATTTTTGGAAAACTTCACCAGTCACCGAATTTAGTCTACATTTAAATCAATCTTTTGAGAAATGCAATTAGCAAAAATCACAAGGCAAGATTTGCAAGAACTAATTCATTGTGGATATTGGGCTGCATTTCGTATACATAACGATGAAGAAAACACCGGATTCAAAATGTTTCATAAAAACAAGGTTGCAAAATTCCATTTCCTTAGCGTTTTGGAAAACTTCAAAAGGATGGGCAACTTAAACGCCCCCTTATACATTCAGAGCTATTCATAAAGAATTTCCCCTGACTTTTCCTTATTTAAGCAAAAACAGACTTTTCCCTAACTATCCGTGGCTATTTTTCTCTTCCTTGACTTTCCAGGTGTGTACGAAGTCTGTATTTAATCAAATGCTGGGCAATCATACATGATAAGCACAGTCTGAAATCTTATTTCAGGGTAAGACATCTGTGAAGAAGAACTGTTACACCCCAGTGTGGAACGAACAAATCGTGTTCACGGAGATGTTCCCTCCACTGTGTCAACGCATCAAAGTGCAGCTGCGAGACAACGATTCGGTGAACGACACTGTTATTGGAACTCACTTTATCGAACTATCCAGGATATCAAACGAGGGTGAAAAAGGTACAAAAAGTGAACACGATTAGAAAATCTGTTAAGATTTAGCAAAAGTAGACAAAAATGAAGGCTTTATGGGCTTCCAAATGAAATTGTCGAAAAAGCCTTCAACGTTTGAATTCCTTTTCTGCACAATTACCAAGAATTTTTCAAAGCATATTTGGAATTATACAGGAGTACCACTAAAATCCCAAAATACCACTGCATGATTTTTATGAACTACACAGCTATGATTGCAAACCTTTAAGGACCTAAGACAATATAGCATTTTGTTCTCTACAATTTATGTTACAAACAGGGTTTTTGCCAACATTTGGTCCAGCCTTCATCCACCTTTACGGGTCAACACGTGACTTCTCCATCTTTGACGAGCACACGAACTTGAACAACGGTCTGGGGGAAGGAGTATCCTACCGTGGGAGGCTGCTCATCGCCATCAAAACCGAAATTTTGGACAGTCTTGAAGGAGTGGGTTTGCAGGAAGTGGAGGTGGAGCCAACGATGCCAATTATCGAGGTAATCCTGATGTAATCCTAAATAGACCAAATTCATAGAAGTAATATCGATACCACAGAACGTCTGGGGCTCGGTATACAGAAAAATTAAAATGCCACGTTTTAATTTTAAAATTAGTTTACAAACTTTTTCTAAACCAAGTTACTTTTTTCCAATTTCAGAGCACCTATGGCCGACATGAAGAATTTTTCATCTTCGGTACCGTAATGGAAGCAGACATGATCGATCGCAGAATCGGGGACAAACAAATATACTTCGAAATATCAATAGGTAAATCAAGTTAAATTTTTAATTAATTGAATGGCATACAATCGTAGATGTCAATATAAACGTTAATTAATTTTTCCTCTAATGAGCCTATTCAGTCGTGAATATACTCTTGTAAAATTAGCCCTTTTCCTTGTCTATAATGCTACAATTTTCCACGTAATTTTAGCGAGTTCAACGTACCAGAACGTTTCTATATCCAAATCAATTTAGTAGATTTTATCCGTATTTCAATCAATTCATTTGAACACATCCATGCAATACTCCCACGTAAACTTTGTACATGAAACTGCGCTTTAATCATAACATGGCTGGGAAATGCAATCGAAACAAATCAATACAAAAACAGCCAGTATTTTTGTAGGGGATGACCCCTTTGCACATGTGTATGCAAAGCACACGAAAGAGCAGATCTGGTATCACTTGTAACTTAGCTGACATTATTCATGTTTACGAAAATGCCAGTTCAGTACAAGTCTTAGAAAACAAACTTGAGGAAAATCTTGCATAAGCATCTAGCAAAACTGCTCAATTTTCCAGCCAATTTGGTGGTAGGTTTCCAAGCACATTAAGTTAAACATTCCATTTCAACATCGATCTTTCAATGTCCTGACAGTCTTCAATGACGGATATCATGATTTTTTGTTGAAAAGGAAATGCAGGAAACGCCCTTGACCGCATTGGCGACAACCGAGCATCTCGCGAATCAGACGACGAGGGCCGAGACGATGTGGGCCTGGAGACTGTCTCCACCGATGGCCCTAAGTGGCAAAGCACGACAGTGCCCATGCGTCCCATCTCCCAAGACAGGGTGTTCTTCAGTGTGCCTTACGGGGACTGCAAGCCATGTGTCTACATATACAGCACGTGGCAAGACCACCGAAGGAGGTTCCACAATTCTAACGTCATTTCAAAAGTGGCCGACAGATTGGTGAGTCAATCAGGTGCTCATAACATCTGATATAATACGTACATCACAATCATAATATGCTTACATATACAAGGCATGACAGACCAATAAATAAATCTATGCGTGTATCGCAGACAGTAACAATATCAGTACTAAGGGGGTAACAACTCTTAAAACTCGTGTACACCTGACTACGGTTACACTTGAGGGAACTTCATGGATGGCCTGGATTCAGAGATTTTAATAACTTCGGTTGGACTTCAATTACTTTAGCTCGGCTTTAGTGACTTCAGATGGGACTTCAATGAGTTCAACGACTTACTAAGCAAATTATTTCGTAACTCATTGAGCGTCAACCTGAAGGCCTATTTAAGTACGTGAAGTCTCACTGAAATACTTCAGTCCATTTAAGACACCTAAAGTCTCAATGAAGTCCTTGAAATACCATTAAAGTCATTGCAATTTGTGAAGTCAGGCTTATATCCTTTAAGGTCAACGTATCCCTGGAGTCCAACTAAGCAGAGTGGGTAATGGGACAGATGTTTTATCAAAAAAAACTAAACAAATAGGAGGCTGCTCTCGTCTGGACTAGCAGCCAACCTCACAAGCTCTCCCGGTCACTTTCAATAGTTTCACCTCAGACTTCAATGATCTCAGTGATTTTAATAGGACTTCAAAAATCTCAGTCAACACGTACACCTGACACCTGACATATTAAATAACCTGATCCATTTTTGTCTTAAACCAGGAAGAAAATTTAGCGGAAGTGCAATACATGATTCAGCAGGAGAACTCCGCCGCAATCAAACACTTGAAGATGACTTTGGAAGACCTCGCAACAGGATGCAGGTAAATATGCAACATGCCATTTTGCTTTAAAATCATCAAGGATATTCAAAACCCCTTTTGGTTTTAACGAAATAGTCGCTATTTGGCTGTGGTCAAAGGTGGTGGCAGTTCCTCTTCAGGGGTCAAGACCAAGCTGGACAAAGAGAGGCAGAGGCTTTGTCAACGGGAAATGGTATAGTCTTTTCAGACCATCATGACATATATCACATTTTGATGAGAAACCTAATGGTCTGTTTTTCTTGCAGGACCACTTTGGAAATTTGGCTAGATCCATGATATCATTGATAAATAAAAACACGTTTAAAGACAAGTTCAAAGCAGCTCAAAAAATCCTACAGAAAATTCGACTTCAGATTGAAGACGTATGTAGATATAGTTTTTAGGAAACTTTCTAAGCTTGCGGAGTAACATTTCGCGTATTCCAGCCTCAACATTTTCTTCCGGACGTGTTCATCTGGATGATTTCCGGTGGAAAGAGAGTGGCCTATCACAGGATGGCTGCACGCCATTTGCTGTTCTCCATAGTCGAGGAGGAATGTGGAAGAGATTGTGGAATTCTAAAAACAATATTCTTAAAGGCAAATGATAGTATCTCTATTTTGAATTACTGGCAAGCTATCCCGGATAATATTTGCCATAACTAACCATGTATGAGTCATACATGGTCATATATTGACATCGTCATACATGGCAACTTTCGTTACATCCATATATGCCTGCATACTTGGCCATCTACGCAAATGTATGTGGAAAATATTACTGTTCATTTTCCTTAAGCAACTGTATAACACGGCAATGCAATAAGTTTAATATAACTGTATTATATTTTACATGTAATAACAAGGATATGACCATATCTGTAAATATGTAAACAGACTTATGAAAGAATATAAAAACATATATAAGCATGTACAATATTGACAATATATGACAACAGTAGGAGTAGGCATTATATGGGCATATATGGATATGTACATAGCACCAGTACTCGTAAGTCCATTTGTGGCCGATCTTTGGTCATATACCGGTGTGTCCATATATGGCCCATAACTTTTCCATCCGGAATGGTTAAATGACCATAGACTATTAAGAAATTTTAATATCATGATAGCGTATTCTTAAATTCAACGGGAATTTCAGAGGATTTGTTTTGTTTGGCAACTAGCAATAAAAACAGTTGCATGCCATTTCATACTCGAATAATTTTTGGAAAAAAAAACTTTGAAATTTATAACTGCAATAAACCTTTGCTGCTTGGAGAAATTAGTAAAACATTTGATATTTCTCTTCCGTCAATCCACTGATTGAATATTTGCAATCGTTTTTCAGTTGCCAGGTAAAAAAGGCACGGGTCAGCCAGGATGGATAGTCCAAGCCAAACTAAGAGCTTACTTTTGGCTTGGACTTGCCAAGCACAAAAAGAACTGTCTCAAGGGTCTCCCAAGAGGTTACGAGCACACGGCAGACGTACGGAACATCGACAAACCCTTGGTGCCACCTCCCACCACCATACGATACAAAGGTCAAAGTTTTGGAAGTGAAGACTTCACTTTCAGAAGAACATAGGCTACAAAAATAACCTTCATTTCTTTTGCAGAGCGTTACGAGTTTCAGCTTCGAGCTCACATGTACGAGGCGCGTTCCTTGATCGCCTCGGACGCTTCCGGTCTGTCGGATCCGTTCGCACGAGTGGTCATCGCGGACCAGAGCGCCACAACCCAAGTGATCGACCAGACCCTAAGCCCGACCTGGGACGAAATGCTAGTTTTCCACGACATTGTGGTGTACGGGACCAAGGACCACATGAAGGATAACCCTCAGCCAGTTATCATTGAAATATATGACCAAGATAAAGTGGTGAGTTTATCTAGTTGAGACTATTTTTGCATTTTATATACTGAGAGTATCAAAAGCATCAAACACTTTTGCTTGGAATACTTATAATTGCTGAGTTTATTTTCTCTTATGTAGAATTAATTGGTTGTCCACTAGAATTTGAGTTATTCGTATACAGGGTTGCACTAGAAATAAACTGAACTTTTTACACTTTTCTTTGAAATTTTTCAAGTTTATGCACACATTTCTCTCACCATTGCAAAAAATGCCAGCTCCACGACTGGCTTAAGTCTGGGAAAAGTGTAGTTGCCCCAACTCCTTCACGACCCTGATTAATATGTTGAATTTCCTTGAGTTTTTCAAAATAAATTACTATTCCTCACTGCCGTTCCCTGACATGTTTTCAATTTCCCTAACAATTCGAGGTTATCTAGATTTTCCAGGATTGGTTAAATCATGTTGTACGACTACTGTAATTTGAAAATGTCTCGTATATTAAAAAACGTTAAACTTAAAAAAAACTTATTTAACCTCCGAAAATGAATTTTACTTCTTAATGAAACCTTCGCAGATGGGCCAACATTTTCTACAAGTTAGTTTACTTGTTCTTATAAATACGGGACATTTTCAAATTATAAATAATAAATAATAATTAACTATAAACATGAAATAAATAAATTTAGCAATAATAAGTACTTGATTTTTGCATGGTGGGCATCCTATTTCTTCTTAAAAGTGAAAGAGTTAAGATTTTAAGGCAGATCCTTAGCATTATCTTCGAGAAAATTATGCTGAATAAAATCACGCAAAAGTCTAATGTTCGTTTCACAGGGCAAAGCAGAGTTCATGGGTCGCGTGGTGGTGAAACCCCACGTGAAGACTGATGAAGACTCCTACACCAAGCCCTTATTTCCGCCATGCTTAGAGTGGTTCGAGCTGTACCGAGGTTGTGACCCTGCTGGCGAGTTACTGGCCGCCTTCGAATTACTCCAGGTAAGGGTGCGGAGAAATTAATGGCCTGAAGAGCTTGGACTTTCGGTTCACTAACGACCATTGTTTTGCAGACAACCGGAAATACGGAGGAATTTCCACCATTTCCAGAACCAAAAGGAGCAACCTTCCTAGCCGATACAGGTCCGTGTCTTCCAGTCCCGCATGGCATACGACCAGTCCTCAGCCACCATCGAATCGAGGTGAAAATGGTCTATAAAATTAGATTCGCTCAAGAGTTTCGTAACGAAGTGATTTTAAGAAAAATGTTCTCATCAATAGGTGCTGTTTTGGGGGCTGCGGGACCTGCGACGGATTCACCTGATGAGCGTCAACCGCCCCAGAGTGGACATCGAATGCGCTGGTCGTATTCTGCAGTCATCCGTCATCCAGAATTACCGAAAAAATCCGAACTTCTGCACTCCGGTCAAGTATTTTGATGTGGTAAGATAATTATGGATGATTTCTCTTAATATGGAGTGCCAAGCCATAACGTCGTAAGTACCCCATCCCTCAAAACATTCCCCACTTGCTATAGTGGTAAGACGCAATTGGGACACCCCTAGGCCTTGTAGAGAGAAAGCCGACAGTGGCATCGATGCTAATGGGAAACATCAGTTTGTAGAAGTCAATACCTGACAATTTCTTGATTGGATGGAAAGTGGAGAAGAGGGGAAAATGATAAATATCTCTAAAGCAAACAGGAGTGTTTGGAGGCTGAACTTCTTCTCCCTTCGGGCAAATTGACCATAGGAACTGCCAAAAATAGTTTTGATTTCCACCCACCCCCCAATGTGGAAATAATCCATATGGATATAAGGTACTCAACGTTGGTCCCATGAAACCACGTCAGTGCTCCGAATGAGCATGTTTAAAAAGTGAGTTTTATAACCTAGAAGTTAGAATGAAGGAATGAATGATATCAACGCACTCCTACCATACTGGCCGCAAGAGAAAAGTGTGTTTTAAACGCTAATTGGGGTGCAATACGTGTTGCATTTACGATTTTATGGAAAACGTCTAATAAAAACGTCAGTTGTGTACAGCGTCTTAACGTGTTGTTTGAGCAAAATCAAATTACGTGCCATCTACAGTTTTCACGAAACTAGTCAGTTTTTTCTGTCTTATGAAAAGTTGACTCTTCTGGCACGTGATGCGTTATGGTTTGGCACCCTTCATTTGCCATCTCCACAAACGATTAACTTTCATTGAAACCTCGCACTTGTATTGCCAGGACCTGCCAGAGGAGGCAATTTACTGTCCTTCCCTGACCATCCGGGTTCTTGACTGCCGCAGTTTTGGCCGTTACACCCTTGTGGGAACTCACATAATCAATTCGCTGCACAAATTCCTTTACACCCCCTTAACGAAGAGGGAGAGGGAGTCGGTGGAACGCAAACGATCCCTTATGCAACTCGGTAAGGGCAAAACCATTGTGATGGGAACATTTATGATTTCGTAGGATTGATGAACATTTCTTATTCACTTTGTAGCCGGGATGGACCAAAACGAAATGGCGACGGCTCTGGGGCCGAATGCGCCCTATTACCTCACCAATGGCAACACCCTTCCTACCGACACTATTTTGCCGATTGAAGCAGTAAGTAGGATTCATGGAAATTCAGAAACACGAATTTAATGTTTCAGATAAGATACAATTATCCTATTTCAATAGGAACTTTAATCTTGTTATTCATAACATGGGAGTGTTCCAAGTATCAGACCTAGGTTTCCCTTGTGAATGTTTAGTTTATTTGCACTGGTTTTAATACATGCACAGTGTATACCATAGTAAAATATAACGAAGCTTGATACATTAGCATCCTTTCTAATTTTTTTTGTCTCTAATCCCGGCTCAAATGGATGTCCACCATGAAAAATATAATCAATTTTGCTTTTAATAATTGTTAGTAAATGCTCAGAAAATTACAAGCTGTATCATTTTTCGTATTGTCCATCTAGGTGACCACAAACATGAAGGCCCAAAAAATGGACGCCAACAAGAAGAAGAAAAACGAAATGACCCACATCGACGACGACGAAGAGAACAAGGACTGGTGGACCAAATACTTCGCTTCGGTGGAACTCATGATCGAAGTAGGTTGCAACGAACGCATGTATTGAAACGTCATCCAGAAATCTTGCTGGAAATTAGTTGAAATTTTAGGAACGGAGGGAAGCTCGAGAGGCGCAGCAGAACGAAGGTACAGCGAAACAGAACGGTTGTCTACCCAATGCGGAAGGAGGTAAGCTATAGAAGCACTCAAAAGAAGTTGTAAAAAAAAAGCAATCAAATGATGCTTTTTTCAATTCAATGCTTAAAGGTGACAAGGAAATTAAGCGCAATGACCACTTCACGGCTGTGACGCCGGAAAAGAAGCGAACGTTTAAAGGTGCTGCCACTGCAGCGCGGTTTGCCGCACGTCTGTCACCCAAGTCCCAACGCCGGAAACCAGTCAAGAAGACAGCCTTAATGAAAGTATGGGTTAAAACCTTATGTAATATCTGGACAGAATCTGATTTTGGGCACAGTTTCAGATCTAATTTTTGACCCTAATTTTTTCCAATTGAACTTGCAGATTACACAGAAATGTCATTTATCAGCTAGAAAAACACTTATAAGACATTAAAATCATACAGTGTATCATTAAAGCAGCATATATTTAAACAAATTCTGAACTTACAATTTTATCCAGAAATAAAATTAAAACAGTCGAAGAAAACAATGTTCATTGTAACGCTTGTCATGCTGAATTTATTTTCATTTATACATTTTAGTTTATTTATTTAAATAAAATCATAACGATCCACCCTTTAGCTGACATTGAGCTCCATCATACGATTAAATTAAACTTTACCAAAAATTTAAAAAAAAACATTTTCACTACAAAACAATTTATTGAATGGCGATTTCAAATAGATTCCCATATTAAGTCAATGCTGCTTTGTTTATTATTATATCGTGCAGTATTAAATCGTGTATCCACTACACCGTACTTAAAAACTGTCGAACGGAATTGACGGTTTGATCTGAATGTTAGCAGACCAAAGCGTTGTTAATACTGCTTTTCATTATGAAATGGGGTGGAAACCTTACGTTAGTATTTTAGAATATCTTTGAGTTTTTCAATCACATTTCTGTTGATTTTGTAGATATACCCAAGCGAATTGGAGAGTCAGGTGGAATTCAACGGATTCCGGGAATGGCTACACACGTTCGAGCTTTACAGGGGCAAAAAGACCGGCGACGATACAGATGACGAAAGCAGGATTGTCGGAAAATTTAAAGCAAGTTCTTTTGTCTCTTTTAATTAAATTGCTTCGAATTACTGTCTTACGTATGTCGTCGTGTCAATGAAGGGTTCGTTGAAAGTGTACAAGATTCCGTTGCCTCTGGACATCGAAGACCAGACCATCGTCGGTGGAGACCCGCAGTACGGACTGTTTCATGGCCTACCAAATAATGACCCCAGCCACGTGCTAGTCCGGGTTTATGTAGTGAAGGTACAGTGTTGTTTAATTTTCTGGAATTTTAGTCATACAGCACTGGTATCACTAAGTCTTGATCGTACTGTTTTCGTCACCGAATATCCAACACTGCAAAAGTTGTACATGTTTTCTATAAAACAAAGCTTACTGAGTTTTGTAATGCCGTGTTTGATTAGAAAAAATGTGAAAATAATTAAAAAAGTAAACGGAAAAAATTAAAATCACTACAACATGGTTATTGCACAAAACGTGCCTTGAACTGTTATGATCACTTTCGTTTGTGAAAAAAATACAAAAATTGGAGAATGAATTTATTTAAATCATTCTCAAGTTAAATCCTTTCACAAATTTTCATATATATATCAGACATTTTTGTAATTATATACAGCATTATAAATCCCAATAAATATTATTTTATTTGAAATGTCTAAACATTTGCAGTGCTGGATATTGTCAAACTAACAAATCCATTTGCAACTGTTTATGAAATCAATGATACACTAGCGTAATGCTGTTATTTACTAGTAGTATTTAACACTACTAAATAGTAATTTATAGAGACCTTAGTACACAGTACGCATTATTTGTTTTAAAAATTGATTTCATAAGCATCTGATAAATATCTAATTGACACCCTTCTTAAAATTGAAGCTTATAGAAGTGAAGAAACTTGTGAACAAACAGCATTTAGTCTATAACATGACATTTAAGAAAAATTTCAAAATAATCAGAATGTACTTAAATTATACGTTGTTTACTAACCGAAACATTCCTAGAATGACAGCTGTTCCCCTGGAACTGTTGAAGCCAAATTAATCTTTAAGTTTTTCATTTTTTTAGATTGCGAAATACCTCATGCACATTTGTATTAGGAAACTTCAGCATAAAATAAACATCTCTTAAAAAGTGTTCAATACATAAATCCTTATCACATCACTAGATTTCAAAGACAAATATGATCTGGCATACGTATTTAACTTTACAGTAAATGAGACCATGCTGTGAAAACTGTTAACAATTTGCGTTTTAACCACTTTCCTAAATCAGGCAAACGACCTCCATCCGATGGATATCAATGGTAAGGCTGACCCTTACCTCATAATATCGTTGGGAAACAAGAAGATCAACGACAAGGACAACTACATATCCAAACAGTTAAATCCTGTCTTCGGCAAGTAAGACACTGCGTGTTTACTGCTCAAACAATGAACACCTTTAACTTTTTCAAAATATTCTTCTGAGAATCCCTAGAGAGTCGCCCTTTCTTCGTGCTGACCGTTTCACATTTGTTCCGTTCAGGTGCTTTGAGTTCGAAGCCACCTTTCCTCACGAATCCATGCTCACCGTGCAGATCTACGACTGGGATCTTGTCGGATCTGACGATTTGATAGGGGAGACCAAGATCGACTTGGAGAACAGGCTGTACAGTAGGCACAGGGCCACTTGTGGCCTGGCGCAGCGATACGAAGTGTAAGCCAAATAATGCTATATTCACTAAGAGATCTCACAGGTGGTCGCCCAATAGTGATTTTAAACTTATCAGATCCATCAAAAATGTTATTTTGCCGTATAAAAACGTATGTACATTTGGTAGCGATACTAAGACCTCCTGGAAACTGTAGGGTAGGTAAATGGGGGCAATCACCGCTAGCTCTGGTGTCATGCTAATTTGCCTAACCACTGACTAGACTTACTAGACACGTGTCCTAACATGTCCAGAATAATTCTGAAATGCATTGCGCTTGGTACTGCATTATATTCACGCAGTATACTGCATATTAACGTGTAAAACAGTTTCTTTTAAACAAAATATTTAAAACATGAAATCACCATTTAGATTTCTCCGACCATTGACCTTATTGTATCATTTAGATAATACTCCACAAAACTAAATCCCTAAAATTGTTTTGTTTAGTAATCAATATCATATACATGTAGCACACAATAAATCACCCCATGAAATTTTTATGGGCATATTACTAGTTTTTTTTCTTAATTAATCCTTTAATTAGTTGCAATATTGTTATTACGACTCTTGCACCTACAGTCAATTCATTGAATTAAGCCTTTATGACACCACATCGTAAAAAAACGTAGAAAATTTAATTATATGGAGTATTTCAAACAATATTAGATTACTTAGATGAAGATTACTTACATTAATGTTTAGGATGAGATCTGAGCATCACCCAAACTTACATTTTTGCATAGCATTCACATATAAGAAGGGGAATTTTGACATGTATTGCCAGCAGTTCAGCCTAATAATTTCTAGTCCTTCATATTTTTTAATCTAAAACACGTTAGTCTCATGTACATCCTGCCAGTCCATTTTGATGTACTGAAAGCATTTTCTTAATTGGTCTTATTCCATAATAACAAAGTTTTATGCAAAAAATCGCGCCTACGTCTTTCCGTTACTAATGAGTATGTCAAATTTACAAATATTTTGAAAAAAGGCATAGACACTGTGTCCAGGATCTCCGGCTCACTTAATCCATCTCTGATTCAAGATTATTTTAAATTGATTTGGAAACAAGTCTTAACAGTGTGCCTAAACCAAGTTACTCATTACAGAGATATTTGCACAGTTAAATATTATTTTTGTTTACCATATTTTTAGAGGTGGTTACAACCAGTGGCGAGATCCGATGAAACCAACCCAAGTATTGGTCAAACTGTGCAAAGATAACCACCTTGGAGGGCCACATTACATGTGTAACGGCCTGCGAATTGGGAATAAAACCTTCACAGTCCAGAATCGGGCAGACGGCGAATGTAAGTTTTTAAACGGTCAAGGGTCGTTTTACTTCTAAGAAATCATTATTTATGGACACTTATGGTCGCCCTGTATACATTCAATTTTAGTAAAATTAAGCAAAACGTTTCACAACTTAACATGTTTACAGCATTTTCAAATTACTTCGAAAAAAACTTGTATTTCAAATAGCTTGATATAACGAATATTTTTCGATATATTAACACAATGGTGGGGACCATAAAGGTTTCCTCTTAATTTGCTTTTAATGTGACTTATATATTAAATTCCCTTACTCTTTGCATTTTAATCAAAATACATGTAGAGCTTAAGTTACATAACTGAGACGATTTTTTTCGAACATGTTCTCATCTATGTTAATTAATCCTAAATATGAAAATCACCTCTTCAATTGAACGACAAAATTATCTCAATTAAACGCTTTTCAAAGTTTTAAAACTCTTATCATTGAAATTATACCTAATTAAGGAAAACAATGTCAATTCCATCATTCATATTACAACAGGAGTGATTTTCGAACATTCGACAAGATTAAACAATTGTCAAAAACATGAATGGGTCAGTTTTTTTAAATAACAAATCATAAAAGTAAAAGAGAAAAGGAATATTGGACCCATTTCTTGAAGAAGCCTGAAGACAAAGATCACCTTTTCAGGTGTCCGGGTTGCAGAGGAGCCTCTGGCATTAGCCGTCCTACAGAGGTGGCACGAAGTGCCCAAGGTGGGGTGCAAGCTGGTACCAGAGCACGTCGAAACCAGACCACTATACAATCCGTCCAAGCCGGGAATTGAACAGGTAAACAACGGGTGTTGTGTTACCATTTCAAGACTTATTAATAAGAGTGATGACTTACGATGATTTATATTTTCAGGGCAAGATCGAGATGTGGGTGGATATGTTTCCTATGGATATGCCACTTCCGGGCCCTCCTCTGGACATATCACCGCGCAAACCTACAAGGTGAGAGCGAAAGTTCGTTCAGGCTTGTTTAGACTTTAAAGGCGAAATCTCTTAAAAATGCACATGTTGCAGCTACGAATTGAGAATCATTATTTGGAATACGGACGAAGTTGTTCTGGAGGACGACGCCTTTTTCTCTGGAGAGAAGATGAGTGACATTTATGTCAAAGGGTAGGAACCTGATATCATCTAAAAGCTTTTTAATTCTCATTTCTTTCTTTTTTCTGTTTTCACTAATTTTCAAGTAATCTTTAAGTCTGCACATGCATGCATGTTCGTTTTCCATGCCTCTAGAAATGTCCAAAACCTTTCCCTAATGCATGTATATATATCTCAGTAATTTACATACGGCCAAGTATCATTAAAGCAGCATTTATTTAAACAAATTCTGAACTTACAAAAAATGTCTACGTTTATTAGCGATTATTGGTTTATTCTGGACGTTTGTAAATTATTCATCCTATTGCAAGTTTATTATAATCATAAAGCTCTTCGTAGCAATTTTATAGGACCTCTGATGGGCGCCTTTAAATTTATATATATATTTTTTAAATTCAGCAGTTTGCAATAGATTAGATTCTGACAGGTGGTGAATTATTTACACTTTTGTCTGCATAGTTTTTAATATTTTACTAATATCTTTCTGAAAAACCAGGTAATAGCTCCAACATATCCATACATATAACATATTCAATTTATCACAACTTTACTATAGTCTCCCAAACGTTTCTGCTAAATGTACTCCAAATACTTCCACATTTCAAAAAAAGTGCGCATAAACTAGCATGAAATGTGGCAATCCAAGCGAAACAAGGTTAAATTATATCTTGGTGGGCAGCTATTGCATAATCACACTAATCCTAACGGATTTACATGAAAAAAATTAGAGGTAAAGTAGGTGTTCAATTCCTAAAGGCTACGGAATGCTTTTTTACTTTACATGTATTTATATGACTTGCATGTTTTAACGATAGCGAAAAATACTGCGAATTAGCTGATATCAAGAATACAATTTGTCGTTTATAAACTGTAGGTGGCTGAAAGGGCAGGAGGACACGCAGACCACAGATATCCATTACAGGTAAGATCGTCTAGAGACTAGAAGTAATTCGTTATAAAAATGTGAACTACTGCAAGATTATAACAACGTACCAAACAGCTTACAAACTGGGGAAAAGCATGTTCAAATTCCTGTCGAAATCGGCGGTGTTTATGCGCAGCCACTATCACCCGACTAGAAGAACAGCGCCCTGTTCTCCGCTTTTTTGCCCCCTGCTGGTTAATTGAGCAAACTTTGGAAATTTGCGGGAAGTTCAAGGTTGTAGTAACTATGGTGTACTGGCAAAACGTGAAATTGCTGTCATAAACGGGTTATTAACGTAGTAGCGGATAAATAGTCAGCATACTTTTTAAAAGTGGCGCCTACTTTAATGAGGGATACCAATGCAAATAATATCTCCTTTTCCCTTTTAAGTCTTCATAGAAATCGACCCTCCCCAAAAGAATGCATATATTTTAACGTATTACAAGACTGCACTTTTTCAGCTTTTGTTTGAATAATTATTTCTTAATACATGCACTATATGTATATGGAATTAGTCCAACTTAAAGCTGCAAATGTTTGTCATAGTTCATGGATTTCATTAGTTATGACATTTTTACTTACAATGCTGTCATTAGTATAAGCATGAACATATTAAAAAAAAGAACAACACACAGAATTGGAGGTCGATATTTATTAATAAATATTCCCTAATCATGCCCCTTATATTTTTTTTTCAAAACAGTTGAAGGTACATAGGTTTAAAATCAAATATTTCTGGCGGTCTTTGCCCAAAAACGTCCAAGCTAAAATAATTTATTTTTAGCACGTTTTATTTTCATAATGTAACAAAAATCCATCATTTCTCATTCAATGTTTTACAAATGTTTCTCCCATGGTTATTTTTATTGATACCATTTTTGAAATAATTCCGACAAAGTTTAAAAATAGGTCATCGTTAAAAACCCCAACACCTGACTTCATCCTGACTTTTCCAGTTTTTTAAAAAAAAATTCCTAATTACCTTAACCAATTATGCACAATTATGACTTAAGCAAATGCAAAAAAATGCTTTTGTGAACCATATCTTCACTTACAGTGTAGATATTAATTAATAACTAACTAGCAATAGCATCGATTATATTAGGTAATGTAAATTTCTCTGATTTTCAAGACATTTCCTTTCTATTCATTTTTTGAAAGCCATTCAAAATACGGATTTTTCGCTCAATTTAAAACGTTAGCTGTCCTTTGATTCGTACATGTACATTATATTGCATCAAAGGATTCCAAAGTGGTAATTAACAAACTGTTGAAAATCAGCATATAATGTCAATATCATGACTTTTACATGACCTAAAATTTATTTTACGACTAGTCTATGATTTGTTATCCCATTAGACACCTATATATGAAAGAAAATGGAATACTGATATGTTAAATTCCCCTGGCTGTTTCAAAATACATTATTATTTCTTGGCTTTTACCTGACTATTGCCATGTCCTCTAAGCTTCCCCGACAGTTCCATGTTTACCATGTTTTCAGGTCTGGGGGAACCGTGAATATTAGGGTTAGATAATTAGGGTTAGAAGTGTGTAACCAAAAACGTTTGGAGTCCCCTGGATTATTTTAAATTGTGTGATCTGTTATAACTTGTCCTAATGCACTCCACTTAAAAAATAACCATAAAACAAACTAAAAATAAACTTTTAGATCGCTGACTGGAGAAGGGAACTTTAATTGGAGGTTCATCTTCCCGTTCGATTACCTGGTAGCCGAGGAGAAAATCGTGATTTCGCGGAAGGAATCCCTGTTTTCATGGGACGAAACCGAGTCAAAAATCCCGGCCCGCTTAGTCATGCAAGTCTGGGACGCGGACCACTTCTCGGCCGATGATTTCCTAGGTAATTTCTGTCAAATCGGGGCTTCCTCTCCCAACTTAAAGCTTTTTTAAACTGTGGATATGCCCTTAGGATCCATCACGCTGGATCTCAACCGGTTCCCTCGAGGGGCAAAATCCTCCAAACAGTGTACCCTGGAAATGCTCAAGACTGACGGCAGTGTGCCCATGGTGTCCCTGTTCAAACAGCGAAGGGTGAAAGGATGGTGGCCGTTTTACGTCAAAAAAGACAATGACGAAATGGAGTTAACGGTCAGTATCAAACTAAGAGATTTGCAAACTAAACTGCAAACTAGAGATGGTGCTGGGATTTGGAAGCATCTGTAAAACCTCTGGTCAAGACGCAAAATGATTTTCCGAATGCTATCACATTCAAGGGTGTTTATGGGGTTTACCCTTATTTCGTTATCAAGGGTAAGGTGGAAGCGGAACTGCACCTGTTGCCGAAGGAGGAAGCGGAAAAGTGCCCTGCTGGACATGGTAGAAATGAGCCGGACCCACTGGACAAACCAAAGTAATACTCTATTTCTTTCACTTTAGTTTTCGGTTTTCAGATAACACTAGGATAAAAAAATTATCAGAAAGATATAATTATTTTTAAAATTTTTAAATATTCGTGAAACATCCATTATTACAGTATATTACATGTACATGCATAACCATCATGTGCATTTGGTTTAGGTAGCTAAATTTCCCTGAGAAACCAAAATAATAAACGATTTAAATATTCCAATTTTATTACAGGAATTAGTATTTCAAACTTAAAGTAATTTGCACAAAAAAATCTAGCAAACCTTATAGTAACGAAACATCATTTTCATGAAGTTTCCCGACCACCCCAGGTTTTCCCTGGCTTTCTGAAAAAATATATTTTCTTCAGCAAAACCATCAATGGAAATATTTATTATTAACAAACTACCAGTTTTTGTTGTTGTATGTTTAGTAATTTCTGGGCAGTTGCATTTTTATTAGTAAATTAAACGAAAATATTAATATTTATAAACAATTCATTAAACCACTCCTTAGCACTTAGAGCATCTTCCATTGGAAGTCCACTATACCACCAGAATGTAGTGCGTATTCCTAAGGGATTTCCGTGACGTTCCCTGATTTCCCTAACCATTTTTCTCTCCCCTGACTTCACATGTGCACACGAACCCTGTACATGTAAAAACTTGTTCTTGCTTATTTATTGTGATATATTTTAAAGAAAAAATCTGTAGCGTAGAAAAGAATGTCTCGTGTAAACACTAAACCAAAATTCCTTTTTTCACTTTTAGTCGTCCAGACTCATCCTTCGTGTGGTTCCTAAATCCCCTGAAGTCCATCCGCTACATAGTGTGGACCAACTACAAGTGGGTGATCTTGAAGGCCATCATACTGTTGCTCTTGCTGGGTATTTTCATTATGTTTGTCTATGCCATTCCTGGCTACACTGTTAAAAAGATTATAGGAGCCTAAAATGTTGCTCTTACGGCAAAAAACCGGAAGAGGAAACAGGCAGATATCTTGATCATGAAGAGTTTTGATTAGATCCGCTCTTGATAATCACTACTGTTGGACGAGCATGCGAAATCATGCCCAATTTGATAAGATTAGCTGTGAACTTAATCTGCGCAATAAAGTTCATAGCTTTCCTAGGGATCTGTTTCAGTAAAAATACTGAGGCGGGCACCACAAATTTAAAAATATACATAAATTTGCGAAGAACAGACCGATGACGATATCTAAGTCCCATTAAAATGACGCGAATACGAAGAATTTAGACGTGAAACAATGTCCACAGTGGTACTTACACTGGACTGCTTTACGAAATCCAAAAATAGCGTTTGAACTCGACATTTGAAAGTACATTTTAGATATACTTAACGATACTGTGCAAGTACAGAAGTTGCATTTATTTTTGAAAATGTTACATTCATCATGAAATGGTTACTAAATTTCTAAAAATATCACAACGTCAAATTCTGTTTTAAAAACTAACAATTCAGAGTAAACTTATTTACGAAGACGATGACGATACAATGGATCTCAGTTGGAATGATTCTCAAAAGAGTTCTGAAAAGCAATGTAATAATGAAAAGACAATTTTCATTTTTCTTATGGTTTCACCAATTATTTACACCCAACAATGACCTTAATTTGTGTTCGCATTTTTGAATCTAGATAATGTTACTTTACTTCCGCATAATCCCACATGCATGTGTTATCCTAAAATGTTAGAGGTTAATTTTTTTGCATATTTCTGTTTTGTATAATTCTGTCCACTTTTTTGGTGGACAGAATTCGTGAGTACCTGTGAAATTCTCCACAATACTCTAGCTATTATACATAAATTCAAGAGCATATTCACTCATTTTATTAATTTCCGGCCGGCATTGCGAAACATTGTCATGTTTCATATATTTCCCAGACCATAACAAACGATTAACTCATGTTGTTTTTATTCGGTTTCATTAGATTTTGAAAAAGCAAGTTGTATTTTATTAAAACTGCAATATCACTTATTGCTTCTTTCAATTTCATTTCATTCAAACAAATTGCATCGTAACAAATTTACGCAATTAAATTACCTCACAATTGTGTAATGGTTTTATAAAAATACAAAAAATATCACCATAGTGTTTCAGGTGTGTTTGCGCAATCTACCGGTTTAACTACTATTTCTGGAATAAATCCTTTCGAGGAAGCAGTCCAATATTGGATCAAGGCGTGTGGCACTAAGTGACGTCATCGTGTCAGTAACTGAACTATAAAAAACATTCAAAATGTTCCTGATAAACAACGTAAATAGTCAAACATGTTTTAAAAAAAGAAAAAAAATAGCTTAAATGCCGTACCAGGACTTGGACTGATAAAAGTTCTGAAAGATAATATACATTTACTTTAAAATGTCCATTCTAACTATGAAACTCTACTGTAGCAGGTATGCTATATCCTCAGTGAGCATATCTTCATGAATGCTGCAGTATAGTGTAAATTGCAGGAAACAGAATACAAGAACGTTAACCTCAAAATCTAATATGATTCAGCAGTTCAATGGTATTTATTATGGCTAATTTTGTAAATTGATTACACATGTAAAATTTAAAATACAAGCGTTTTAAAATCGTGTATTTCGAAACGTATCCAAAAATACATTTTAAATTTAAATGAATTAACCGAATTGCCTTCAATATTCGCTGAAGTGTTTTATTCCTAGAATAACTTTTAAATTCGTGATAAATTTACTACTTTGTCATCTCCACAGTTTTATGTGGTGTGCTATGACTTACATGTACATTCCTTTTTCCATGTCTTTTCTTTAAAAAAATTAAATAGTGCATATTTTACGTGGACGATGACGTCACCGCTTTCAAATAATTATTAGGTAAAGTTTCCATTAGACAACTACTACTGAACAAATTCGCGACATTAGTAATGGGACTGAAATTTGTTGTCACATAATTATCAATCTATTGGAACATTAACTAATGTGCGCTGTTTATTAAACATGCATACTCCCACATTGGGCGTGGCCATCCACGACCCACCCACCTAGTGCAATGACATCAACGTAAACATGCAAAATAGCAAGTCATCCCCTGCATCATCAACTTAAGAGCTTTATCGACGTTCTAAACTGCGGCTTTTCAATATTTGCTTAACACCTTTAGCATATTCCCAATTAGCCTTTTCCATGTTCCTAAAAGTTTCGTGCAGGGTAATAATTTCTAAAACTCAAACTTAAAAAAACCCATATGGGTTTCACCGTAAACGTCAATTTCGTAGAGGTGCATTAAACTCGATATCATTAATTAGTTCTTCTTGTTAGCTGTTGGGTTTACTGAACATCTAGTAGTCGTCTAATACTAGGCTCGCTTGCTTTTAGAGAGCTAATCTCATCCACAAGCATTGTATTAGTATCGAGAAACTATTTCTTGTATATAATTCATATCCCATCCTCTTCTGAACCACTTCAGTTCAACACAACTCCCATCTCGAAATTCAGATATATATTTGTAAGTTGATCATGCGTGTAAATTTGAGCAAGCGTGAAGGTGTTGAACAAGTACTTTATTTCGAGACATTTATCCGTTTTATTCACTGTCATTTTTTTCATTTGATTATGACGTCATTAATGTGAATAATGGCGGTACTGTGGCGAACTTTCAGCTCAAACATGTTTTCTACTACATGAACTACATGTAATCGTTAAGAATTTAAGTAAGAACAAAATGAATAATTTTTAATATTGTTTTACACAAGTCACCTTATAGATAAATTTAACTGTCAATTGTAAACACAAAAAGGCTTACAAAACGCACCACTTTCCTCTGAACTATTTTAGTTCTTTTTAGATTTGTAAATGCGTCTCATGGCTTACTCGGCCTAACAGTATATACAGCGAAACTCCTCTATGTTGGATACCCGTTTGCATATATTCTGAATGAACATCATTTAAAACCACATTATGGTACATTTCAAAGTGTATAAAGCCAATTCTTCATCAATAAATATCCCTTACATGACATGGAATCCCCTTTCAAATAGGTATTATCATTCATTTTGTATGAAATGAATCAGGTAGCACAATTTGCTTTTGCTGACTTCCTTATAAATATTTTTTTCACCATCCTTTATGATATATCAAATACTTTGTCAGCGAATTTGTAAGTATCCTTTTTCACTGAAGTTTAATTCATTTTCGCATTGCCATTTTATGCATGGTGCTGGTAGCCATGAATTACATGCGTTTAAATCCCCTTGGTAGCCTTTTTTAAATCAAGATATCACATGATTTGTGCACACCAACACCCTGTTTATCATGAAAGTGTTTGATTTAGCTGCACTCAAATGAGTTTTGTCAAACATTTGTTCTTTGTGATGCATAAAAGACTGTCCAACTTGCGAGTGGTTACCTTTATTGTTAATTTTATGGAACACATTTGGTGAGTAAAAAAACTACTCAACAATGTGTCGTCTGAATTGGAGTTGTGTCCAACTAGAGCAGTTTCACTGTATAATAAACCATGAGTTTAGTTAAGACGAAAAACATTATTTTAATACTTGCACAAGATATAAATAGCGTAACAATGAGCATCTAAAATTACGGGATAGGAATAGGTACTTGAACGATAAAAAGAAACCGTGTTGAGTTGAAATCAGCACATGGTTATTGCTGCCAAACCACAAAAATGATGCCCCAGATTACTATAGATAGATGAAGTAATAAAAATGTATTCGACCAAAGTCAACATTTTACATGTGATAACATGAGTGATGATATTTTGGTTTGCTGATTTAATTGGGTGTGAATGCATCAAAGTGGCCAGCACATCAATTTTTAAAGAAATATTTGACATAATTACATTTTTAGACAGTATGGTCAAAAAGTTGATTTTTTCTAGTCAAATCAACCCGTTGTCAGACCTGAATTTAGATATAGAAAAAAACACGTTAGCCTTTATTCCCTGTTCTTAGAGACGTAGTAATTGGTTTGATTGGTTTATTTATTAAACTTGCATTAATATTTTTAGAATACTAATTCAAACTAAAACAATCAATGTATTTGCGAACATAAACTTTAATATTCATCTTAATGCAAAAAAATATTCGAAAACTACAACAAATTATTGCTAATATGTTTGTTTTTAATTATAAAATAATAAAAACTTGTTACGTTTTTTATGAAATGATTTAGCTTTGCGTTGCAAATAAGATTTAGCCTTACACAAATGTACTATATTAATTGTGGCACCACAGTTCTCTATTATTTATTTTTGATGACCGTCATCCTCAAGACTCAACATCAACATTCGTTAAGTTTACAAAGTTAAACTCAAGTCTACTCTCATAACTAGTTCGGCGAAAGAAATAGCTATTGCAAACTACGAATTAATTCCAGACATTATCACAGATGTATGTTTGTGTATTTCTCATCTTTTCATCATTACTTCATATGTTTTAGAACCTCGCTTAATGTTTACCGAGACAAGATGCTTTGTTTGGCGCGGCAATTAGAATTATGCGCAGGCATGTATTTTCCAACTATGTCCACTTCCGGCGTGCGGGTCACGTCCGGAAATTCCGCTAGCTTTGCAACTTCTGTTATCCCCTCTACAAGTATTATCATTATGCAATAAAAGTAAAGCACGTATTAAAGAACAACTTGGAACTTATTTTTTTGGCAGACTGATCAATGTTACGGTTAACCAGAATTCTATGCTTGTGAAAATAAACAATTCTTGCCATATCATTATCTGATGACTTTCTAATTTTTTTATCTCACTATTTCATATCAACTTTATCAACTTATCAATTAAAGTACAACTTATTAGAAACTACATATATAGGCCTATAAATTAATGTCCAAGTAAAATTTCGTCATTTGAATTCGTGTTAAGTCTTTTGTCCAATATTTGTCCAGAAGGCATTTAAGGGTTGAAAGACATTATACAAGATTAATGAGGAGCCATTCTATGTAGTGATTAAGACTGCAAAAGCATTAAAAAATAAGTCATGCAATTCCGGTAAATTCTTTATTTTTGTGAAGAAAAACGTCGTCTAGATTTATTTAGTATTATTTAGAAATGAAATTTCTTCTTCACTCTCACATTCTCATTATAAATGGGGTGAAACTGATTCTAACAAAAATAGGTATTAGACAAATTAATTGAAAAAACCTAGCACAATATTTTTCATAGAAATAATTTGAGAACCACACCATTAAACGAATTTTTGAAAATTCGGTCTACAATCGTTAAACATGACGCAAAACAACCTTTCGTTTTAATAAAAAATTAATATAAAAAATTATTTAGAAAAATGCATTTTTCATTTAATACCATGTTTATACATTTGTGAGAACAATTTCTTCTTCCAGTGAAGACATTTCCTATAACCTACATGTATGTAGACCTTATTATATCGACTTTCATACAATTAATTATAGGTAGAAATAAAATCGACATGAGGGCAATAAACTATGGACCCTCAGTGCCATCTGAGCATCTTTCTCTTGTATATTTGTAATTCAGTACAGTTTTCATGTGTTTTGCAGTGATAACTACAGCTAGAAAACGTGTAGACGGAGCGAAATACAAGAAGAATGTTCGGATCAAAATAAAAATTGACACTAGAAAAGCTAATTCACACCATCGTTACGTTTGCCTCATCAACTGATGACGTCAACGACACTTCCACTCAAGAGAGACCTGGTTTCTGGTGTCCTTTGCCCCTGCTTAATCATTAAAGTGCTTGGGTAATCGTCTCCACCCTCTTTAACCAAACAGCGCAGTTAATGACTAGTCATGCTCACTTCGGAGAAAACGGATAAATCCAAATGAATTATAGTGTCCTTTCGGTCGTCCAACTGTAACTTCACAAACTTCAGGTGTATAAAATCAATATTGCAGGCCACAGGTGCACACATGTTGTGCACAAATAACGTGATTAATTAATGCGGTGGCTACCGGAAATGCATGCAAATTAAGCCAATACGTATGAATAGGATAAAATATAATGGTCAGATGACTACCAGATAAACACAATAATGACACTAAAACGCATTAATTACGGAAAAGAAATATCAAACATACATGTAATAACAGTATTTTTAATGTTTCTGCTTATATTTTTCAATCGATTTTTTAAGACGTTTCAAAAACTTGCAGCCAGAAACGTTGCCTTCAAATTATATCTGTGCGAGGGTATAATGATTATCATCCCTTCGTCTTTGACATGCTTCTTGAATGATGAAAATGTTTAATGGTTTTCAAATGTTAAATCTCAACGTTTTAACAGTAGTTTTTGTCAAGAAATTTCTTGCAAAGGTTAAATATTTTCTGGATTTTGATTCAGCCAAAAATATGAAAACAGCTATGGCAATCAATTTATATATGTGACTTACATCTGTTGCACTCAGGGTGCAACAAGTGCCATCCGAGTTAGATGATAACAAAATATTTGAATTTACAGTTTACAGAATATAGTTAAATAACTCCCTAATGTAGGGAAAGTACGCCGGAAATACAACTTATTCTAAACGGTTTCATTATCTAGCTTAAAATTGAAGCATTTCTAATCTAACTTATTGTACCATGGCAATTGAAACAAAAGGTGTGGCTAAAATCACCTCTCATCACTTTGCATCTAAATTAGAGTAGTCTGCTTATTTTATTAAAAGTTTGGTCACTATATGCAAAACACCTTATCGATTATTTCATTTTATAGAACTGCCTGAATGGTTTATACTTTCAAGCATTAATGAAATATGGTACTGTTTGTTAATCGATCAAATATTCCAATTAGTTTAATTTACGGAGGCAATTGGCCAATTTTCCTTAATGGTATATTCATGTACATCAGATTAGAATTACTGTTATTTCAATTAAAATGGATGGCATTTGTACTATGGTTTATGGTACAATAGTACAAGGTACAAACGTTTTGTACAAACATCTTGAAAACGTTTTGGGTTGAAGCAATTATGTCACTTTTACTGAGCAATGACAAAAAATGGCTTTTCAATATTATTATTATTGATATTTTTTAACAAAGCGCATATACACCTTGATTTTCGTCCTAAAATAGCCGAGAATGCTTAAACGAGTATTAACACGGTTGCGTGTGTTGTGTCAGACCCAATAGGATACTGCAAATGTAAAATTATAAAATATCAGTAATAAAATTAAGATCGATAGAGCAGCTGGTAAAGTTGAAAATATGGTTCACCAATATGACAGGCCTGCACCCAATGTTATTGGAACCATAAACTGAAATGCACGCATATTTCTCATCCATCAATGTGTCAGGCTCCCTCACCAGTACTAATCAACCTTAATTGCATATTACGTTAGCATACTGATTAGATAGCAAACTGAGAACCTGTCCATTTCCGCTTATCAGTTGACCAGTGACCAAGCCAGAAGCAACTAAACAGATAAGAAAATGGAACCCGTTAAAAAAGGTAAACATGAGGCGTAATCTTGTATGTATTTATTGGTAGAAGCTCCACATAATATCCTAATGAGAACGTTTATACTACGATTTAGTTTAAATTTTAGTATTACATAATGAAGGTATACCTAAACGTTAACTTCAAGCAAACGGCTAAAGCATTATGAGATTTTCGAAAATAATTTATGTGAAATAATCCTTTGAAATACATGTACAGTATTTCATTTCTATCTTTATTTATACAACATGCTGTTATTTACATTTTAATTATAATTAACAGATCTATTGTTTGCACCATGTAATTATACAGGAAATTGTCTACCTGATATTATCTTTACTATCTAACATACATATGCAAATGTATACCTAACAAAGACCTAGAAACTGGTAATATGGTACATGTAATAACACGTATTACATGCAATTGTTTTTCTTTGATGTCCTATTTGTGCTGTCAACATTATAGGGAATAGGTTGCGGGAAGAATGAATGTATTTTAAAATTTTTGACTACACTTATAATAGCTTCAACAAATACAATCAATTAACCCAAAACGCTTGAAAACAAGGCATTATTTTCGCAAATTTTTCAGAAGTATGTAATGTTTTTCTCTCATAGATGTATATATTCTTTACAATCCAAAGTTCAGGAAAACGGTTACTTATATCCTGTAAACTACTGATATCATCGTTCTCCGATAATCGAGAACAATCTAATCACTTTTACACAATGTGTGTAAATGTACACGCATGAGCATATGCATTATTAGCAAATACACATGTACATGTATAGTGCTCCCACGGTTTGAGGATTTATCAATATCCCCACACAAATTAACAAATGTAGGCCTAATTGCCAATTAACTCATATCTATTTGCATAAAACGCTCAAATGTTCTCAAAAGCATTGAAAACGTTTCCATAAATAAAAATTTATTAAAAGAACTGGTAATTTCCTAAATGAAAAATTCTTACAATTTCCAAAATCAAAAGCTATCTAATAAAAGAACAACCAGGCTCCAACATTTAGGAAAATTATCACTCACTGAAATTCCTAAACAATTTAACCCGACCCATAAATACGACCCAAAAGGATACCCACCATGCAAAAAAATTACTCCCACATTTTGCTTCAAATAGTTGTCATAATTGCTAAATTTCTTTAGTAAGTGTTTGTTCACTAGGGTCTGTGTTATGTTCTGTAATTTAATATGTGCCATTAATGCATTAAAAAATTGAAAAGAAAAAAGTTATGAAGCCGTTTATTTCTGAAGATCACATGATGGGTTTTGTTTCCAATTTATTTTATTTTTAAATTATTTTTTTATAAAATATTAAATAAATTCAAATCAAACCCGTTATGAGATTCAGTAAAGTTTTTATAAATTTTTATTCATACAAAATTAGATAAATTGGACCCAAAAACGTGTCACGCGATCTCCGTAAATAAACGGTTGCATGCGTTTTTTTTCTATTCAAGTTTTACTGGCAACTTTAATAAAATTATGAAAAATAATGCAGACCCTAAAGGACGAATGATTCCATCCGAGAAAAACGAAATTCAGCCATCATAACAAGCAAAATAATTTTTTTGCATGGTGGGCATCCTGCAGCTTTTTCTAGTCAAGCATAGAGAGATCACTGACAACGTGTAATTTTTTAGTGATAAAACTAAATTCACCAGCAATATTTACAAAACTTCACGTTAGCTGAAATTCCTACCAATTCATTCATTCCCCAAACCTCATAAAAGATTACTTTTCGAATCATGCCTTTCTTAATCCGCACGCTCTCGACCTTCGCTTTGGCAGTGATAATACCACCGACGCTCACTTTCCCTGAGTGCTGGCCATTGGCGGAGCCAAAGCCCCGCCCCTAACTTCAGCCCAATTAAGTGGGCCTAACCGCCAAGCCCCGAGCTTTCCCTTTGCAGCCTGGGTTGAAACGCTAATCGCCGAGCAGGTCCTTCAGTCGAATCCGTCAAGGGCAAGGAGCAACCGTTTTCCCTTCTGCTGGACAACGACCACCGATTGGTCACCGCCGCCAGGAGGCGCCAGCGAAATGCCGTCCCGTACCCCCTCACCCTGGACCATCGCGCATCTGTTGAGCATGTGGAAGTCCGAGACGGGCTCGAACCCTAACCGCTGCCGAACCCCGCAGGAAGAACCGGACATCGTTGCCGAGATGAAGAGTCCGCTGAACGGCCCGGAGGCACCGGAAGAGGAGCGCTGTAGGTCCGCAGGGCGCAAGGCCCTCGCCTCCCTGCTCTCTCGCACCAGCAAGAACAGGCTGTTCTCCGATGACAATGCGCCCGAGATGACGGTCGAGGTAGACCCCGACCCCCGCAAGATGGGCAACGGAGGCGTGATTGGGGAGGTGTGTCACATCACCGAAAATCCCTTCCGGGTCCTGAAGGTAAGGCGATTTTTAAAGTCACGTCAGTCTAGAAAACTTGTAGATAAGTTGGTGTTCATCAAGGTTATTGTATAAGAAGCTCGATTATCCGAGGTGGTAGGAACGGCGACTGTCTAGCATAATCGAAAGTGTAGTAAGAAACTAGGTACAGAAAAAACTTTGTCATACATGTAGGCATGATCAAAAGAACTTGGAAAAACAAAATTGTTCTGTTCGAAAAAAAATTGTTGTGTAATCAGTTCTGGTCAGGATTTCTAGCCTCCAGTTATCAAGCTTTTATCAATGTTTATCTTCTCGGGACATCGGTTAATCCGATTCTTTATCCGAGGATAATCGAAAGTAGGCCTATAGTTGAAAACTTAATTTTTCTTGTTATGAAGCTTTTAGCAAGGTTTATCTGTTCGGGACATCGGTTAATCCAAGTGCCTATCCGAGGTTATCCGAGTACATGTAGGCATGATCAAAAGGACATGGAAAGACAAAATTCTTTTGTTCGAAAATAACTTGTTAACTAATCAGTTCTAATTAGGATTGCTAGCCTCCAACCGGTCCAGTAAAGTGTCATGTCTGGTTTTTTATTTATGAAGCTTTTATCAACGAGGTTGCTTCATCTCGGTTAATTCCAAAAATCGGATTCACAAAAATTCACAAAAATCGGATGTTGATGCACTTGAAAGGGTAGTGGCCAACAATTTTTGACACCCAAACTTTAAATAATGACCGTTCAGAGTACAAGCAAGGTTTTTTTATAATTTAATAATGCCCTTTATATTTAAAAGAAAAAAAAACGGGGAAAAAACGTTATGAGATGAAAAATATTACATTTTTATAAATTAAAAAAAATTATTGTCCATCAACTTATTATGATTGTTACATTTATTTTTCCCCTTTAAATGAATTTGAAGCAAAAATTGAGTCGTTTTGCATGGCGTGGGCATCCGTTTGGGTCGGCCTTAACAAGTCGTTAATTATTTAAAAGCGACTAAAAAGTATACTTTCAATGGTCGTTAGTGAAAGGCAGTATTTTCGAAATTGTTGGCCACTATTCCTTCCAGTGCATTAATGTCTGATTTGTTCTGTGAAATCCCACCCCATTCCGACCTGACAGTTTGACAAACGGCCTTGCTAGTCGATAGACCATCTTAAAAAAATAAACTTGTTATAAGTTTGAAAACTAACTCAGACACTAGTGGACGAACAAGTGTACTTAGAAAAAAGTAATTTAGCAAATTTTATACCACGTATTTGAAACAAAATCGTGTGAATAATTTTATTCAGAGTAGAATATATCCTATTTCGTATGGTTTAAAGATGAAACGATCCGAAGAGTACGTTGTTTATACATGTTATTAAGACCTGCTGGATATTGTGGGCTGAAAATGTAAGCAATCACTACTAGCTAGCGTGTCTTGCCAGTTTGCCTATCCGTGATTGATTTTTTCGACCTTTTTTAAATAGTTTAATTGAAGCTGTCGTTCTTATGTAATTTATTACGTACTGTTAGCATTACATAATGAAGTTATACCTCAACGTTAACTTCAAGCAAACGACTATAGCATTATAATTTTTTTGAAAATAATTTATGTGAAATTATACTTTAAAATACATGTACAGTATTACATGTCTACCTTTATTTACACAACATGCTGTTATTTGCATTGCAATTATAATTAACAAATCTAGCGTATGCAACCATGTAATTATATATAAAAGATTCGTAATATGTTACATGTCATAACATGTATTACATGTAAACGTTTTTCTTAAACGTACTTTGACGTCAACATGATAGCGTAAAGAATGAATGTATTTTTGAATTTAGGATAAAACTTTTAATAGTTTAAAAAATATAATTAAATTAACCCAAAACGCTTCAAAACACGGCATAATTGAAGTTAAAGTTTTGGCCTTAATAACGTCAATAATTCGACCCTAAAAGAGAAACATTCAGATAGTTTATTTGCATTAAAATGAAAAAATGGTCAGAAATATGACATTGCAATTTAGGTTCATCCATTAAATGACGTTATTGCATCAGCTCGATAATACTGCTAAATTATAAAATCAAGTCTCCGGAATTGCTTTGTTTACTAATCATTTATTATATATCAGCTAATATCCCTTGAAAAAAATTGACTAGTGTATTACTATGTTTTGTTTTTGTTGTCAGCTTTTTAATCACCGGCGCGATGTAACTTACTTGAGTCCCGGGAGTGTTTCTTTGCAAAAACTTGTTTATTCGCGAAATTCTGCAACGTATGAAAGAAATAATCTTTG
Organism: Rossiulus vilnensis; assembly: GCA_034700785.1. Lineage (NCBI taxonomy): Eukaryota > Metazoa > Arthropoda > Diplopoda > Julida > Julidae > Rossiulus > Rossiulus vilnensis. Next base: position 13,513 of record JAQIXS010000204.1, on the reverse strand, counting down.
CTTTAACTGCAGACGCGACTAGGTCCGCGGACATAGGCTTAACTTCACCAAATCAGTAAATGATTACAGTAGGAGATATGGTAAGTACCCAAGACAAAGGGCTCCGCGTTACTGCATAACCGAGAAGGCGTCCGAGCCGTCTGACTCAGGGTCGGAATTCTCCTTCTTAAGTAACCCCAGGTGGCCGCCAGGGGGACATTCCACTGGCATTCCTGAAATTTTTGCATGCCACCCGGGTCACCCTGACATTGTAAATTAAATCTTTAACTAGCCACATTTTAACAAATGAAAGTTTGAAAATGGGTAAGAGCACGCAATCATAACGGCCACCTACACATGGACAGAAAACCAAGAAAATTGAATTAAAGCGAGTATTTTCATTATTATTAGATTTAGATTTTTATTCAAAATCCTAAAATAACTCCTGACAATTTAGGATTAGATATAGGCATCACGGAAAATTACACATTCTATTCATCAAATTACAATAGAAACTTGCATAGCTTCCACATACAAGTACGAAGTAGGGGCATTTTGACATATATTGCCAACAGATAATGATTCGTTGAAAAGTTCAGCCTAGCACGTAATTTCTAGCTGATATGCATGTCAGTAATAGTGGATATGAAGCATTCCTTATCGATGCAAATTTGTTAGTGAAGTACGGTAGAATATCAAAGTACATGTAGATCGTGCAGCCCTTAAATTGACAGCCTAAAATCAGTCGAAATTGTCAAACTTAAAAATCATAATAGTATAACATATTATGAAGACATTGCACATGTCTGGATATGTAATTTAAGACAGTATTTAAAAGGTCTTAAAGAGAATCAAGTTCAACAAAATAAATATAGAGTAAATCTATTAATTTATTTACTTTTCTAACTACAATCACAATAGGGTTGTTCATTATTTCAGTATTTTTCTTTATAGTCATAATCTCTCCTGTAGATAGGGCATATGGTAAATAATGTGGAAGCCAGTTTGAAAATGTCAAACCAACATGTTTTCCAAGGCACGTACATGTATATATTTCGTACAGAATATATCGTTCACTCTTAATTATACTGCTCAAATTCTAATGACAGCGTGATGTCATTCGTTTTATTGCATCACATAGAGATAACAAATGACAAAGTAATCTACTATCAGCAAATGGTTAAGTGATTAATTTTTCCGGCTGTTTGCCCTAATGTTTAGGGTTATTCCAAGGGCAATAAATTATTTCTGGTATTACACGTGATAATGTTATTACCGGTTCGCTAGTGGCTACTTATAATTAACAGCAATGAATTAATCAGCGGTTATCCGGTTTAGGATTAGATAAGGGTTTGGGTTTGGATTTTTAACATTGGCCTTGGATGACGTAAGGTAAATAGTGCCAACATGTTTCATTTCACTCGATAAGAGTCTAAAGTAAGACAGTTTTGAATAAAAATTAAACCAAAAAAAATTATGCCACTTTTTGCCACTTAAGGAAACTAAAGTTTACTCATAATGAGAACATATCACACATTATTATTAATTCAGATGGTAAGTGGGATTCTGAACCTGTGATGAGTACATTCAAGGGGAGTGTCTCGTATTGAAATCCATTACTACCAAAGCGACAATAATATTTGCATATACATGTGCATGAGCATTATTCTCGTGCAAAAATAGAGATCAACAACCCATTTCGAAGAATACGAACAATTGTAGCATAACAGTACTACGCCATATTCAGAGTTAATGATTGCACACAAAACGTTTAGAAACCATGCAGCATTGCCATGGATGATGTCAAACTCATATTTTCGCACTATTAATACCGCGTTTTACACCACACAGCCTATTCATCTGTATTAACATTATTCTTTGTTATTTAAATTCGTGAGCACAACAAATTATGCCACAAATAAGTTGACGTATTGTCAAGTGACGAATGGTATTACTAATACAAATTTACCAACTTAAATGTAATCTCGTTTAAGAGATGTTCAACCAACTACAAATATGAAGATATACTTATTTACGTCTAGGATAGTTGTTACAGAAAACATGCTTGTAGTGAGTGTATCATAGTCTTAGGGCTAGTTGCACTAACAAAGGTTGATCAAAACCCAAGAAAAACATAGTTGACTACGGAAAAGTGTTTCACCACAGCAAATTAGCAGTTATCTATGGGTTAACCATGGGGAAATGTTAAATCAGCTATTAGGCAGGGTTTATCAAAGGTTTGTAATAAAAATGAAGGAGAGTCAGATGAAGATAAGTTATTTATGGACTTAAAGCTGATTGCATCGAAAAAAAGGTTAGAACAACCCAAGGTTAACAAAAAAAAACCGTAACTAAGATAGAGCATTACACTACAGCAGGTTAGCAGTTAACCATTCGTTAACTATGACGAAATGTTTGCCCAGCTTTTATAAAGGGGTTGACCTAAGGTTTGTATAATGAAAATTAATTGCATAATTTTAATCCTAGAATTCCTAGCTGCAACAGGTTATCTTTATGTTTACTATTTGTTTAAAAATTTCTATTGTAAAATAGTGCAACAAAAACCTACTAACCATTTCACCTTAAATGATGGGCAACCGTGCAAATGGTGTAATATATTGCATAATTAACGAATACAACTTGCAAATGATATTTTAAGCATTTGTTTGCAAGGAGAAATTTCCAGCAGACCAAGCATTATGTTTTACGGAAATGCATTAAATTTTAAATCATCTAATATCGGGCAGCTATAACTTCACACAGAAAGCGTTTTGAGGGTTGAAGAAGTCCAGTGGGAAAATGTGCTGTTTGATATCTCAATGACCATTAGGACGGTTTGTATGCTCACGCGAGTAATAATTATCTAATTGCTCCTATATTAATTCTGTAATGAAACACGGAGTTATGTGGTCATCTAATGACATCAACATTTTGAAAAATGTTGCACGAATAGACAGAGCACATTGACTTAATGACTTAACCTGTTGAAGAAAAGTTCAATTAGCAGTTTAGGTATCTTTTATACGCCATTTATTTTCGTCATTTCCGTCTCCGTTTCAGCTAATCTGTCGTTTCGTAGTCAGCTTTGTCGAGTGCATACAGCTGTCGCACAAAAGTCTAGAGGCAAAGGGGCCAAAGATGGGTTGATTAAAAGAATATGCATTATCACATGTCAATTTAAGAATAGAACGTAATTTATGTTAAACATTGTGATTGGGCAATCTATTTCTGGATTAGTGAGATTGCATATCCATCGTGACTTGCTCCAATTGATTACACAAATTATAAAACATTAAGAATTTTAGCAAATGCAATATCATAACCATGCCTAAGTACAATACAATTTATTAGTACTACACTGCATGACGCCTATCTATTAATGGCGTTAGGTTACTGGGGGTTCCATGGAGAATTCCTGAAAATAGCAATAAATTCAAGGATAAAATCTCGTTTTTTAACATTATGGAACAAATTGACAAATGAAAGGATGAGTAACAGTTTAGCTTAAACGGAGATTGAAAAAGTCACTTAAGAAAACTTTTTGGTCATAGCTGTTATTATAAAGGAATGCTTGAAAATGAGGTGTCCTTGTTTTACTGGTCCCGAAGCTCGACGTTTAATATAAAGTGCTCCAGTGGCACGTTTGTCACGAGTGTGCATAACACATTACTGGCAATTAGCAAATATTCATTAGAGGGCTTTGCGTGAAACGTGTCACCGACAAAGCCACAGTTATCCACAACTTTAATACTGTTTCGAAACTCAATTATAGTTAATTAAAACTTATTTTCCAAAACCTTGCTTACAATCATATACAAGTGCTCGAAAACTAGAAATACAGATTGGGTTAAATAATTTGACGATAAATACATGTAATGCATGTTATGAAACATTTCAGTGTCGCTTACACGTCCCAACTTTACTTGTAAAGTAGTATTAGTGAAATCATTCATCTCATGTATTTGTGAAGCTTACCTAATTTTAACATATAAATCAAACTGTTACAAATTAAACCTATCTTTCCCAATTTAAGTTCTTAATATATATTGTGCATATACATTTATTTATTTATTAGACAATTTTAGTAGTTGTTTAGTAAATATCTTTTGCGAGTTCGCAATGCAGGCTACAAAAACTCGAATGTTTTAAGAATCTTCATTTTCATGTCAGCCCAATTTCTTCGCTACAGTTATTACATTTTGATTCATTTTAAAAAATAAACCAATTGGAAAAAATAATCTCGCAAGGTTTACTTAGTAGTAAGACTACTGGTAAAAATATGAAAACAGCATTAAAAAGCACGTTTAAATATGACAGAAAAAGGTATTAATATCTAAAAAACAACCACAATTGGTTGAAATTGCAGCAAAACATATTATAGGAATACATTTTTTGCATAATTAACTTAAGAATTTCATGAATTATCTTTCCTCAAATAAACAGCCCTCATTATTAATGAGACGTTGCCATGGTTCACGGTGGTTTTTTTGGAATAAACTTTGAATATAATTGTGCTTAGCCTTACTAGCCATTAGGCCGTAACATAAACAATGGAATCTGTGTGTCATAACAAGCAAGGATTAGCTAATGTATAATAATCGTTAGCTTAGCAAACACAGAACCACGTTGAATGGGATTTATCAGTGAAGAAAGGTAACATGGTAGCCATTCCGAGTTTACTGGTTATTCCGGTCAAATTGGTTCTCCAATCAAAGGTGGGGCGGGGAATGAAGGATGCCATGCGAAGTCACTGGATTACGATCATAAATTGCAGATTAAACTGCTTTTATAACCATCATAAACCCGAAGGGCTTATGTTTGACAAATATCGTCAAAGGAAATTGGACCATGGAGAGTGAGTACCTTTGGGAACCTGTGCGTAATGAAACACAAGGAGGTTATTATGCAAGGACATTTTGTGCATCAAGGGTCACGCGGCAGGAATTTTATGTGCTGAAGACAGCACATCCTGGCGTCTTTCCATGGAAGGGACGAACAGGAATCCAGTTGGTTATGTCTGACCCATAAGGGATAGTGGCATTTTGGATTGGCACCTTAGCTGTTTCTGGTCATTCCTGTGGTCCTAGGAAGGACATAGGAAAGTGATTTGGAATATTTTCCGCTTCAGCAGCAGCGACCATGAAAAGACTGTGTTATTTCAGGCCCAGAAATATAATGGCCAAATGTATCAACGTTCAAGTTAAACAGAACTGTTTTGCAGGGGATGCTCAACAGATCTCTCACCTATGCAATGTAAGTGGTTAGGAAATATAGTTGCTATATTTGAGTTGCTATTATTTAAGAGAAATAAACTACCATGCGGGAAATTAAGGCATCGAAAACGAAAATCAAAATGCAGCTGGCAGGAATTCATCAATAGTCTGGAATTTGATATGGTCTTCAGTTCTAGTATTTGTTAATCTAGCAGGATCTCATACTTTTTGTATAAATAAACTGGGAATGTACTGTAAAAATGTTATTAGATAGAAATGAATGTAAATACAATTTAAGTTTTAATTTTCATGAAAATGGGGTAGTTTAACGTGATTGTTTGGGTTTTTCTCCTTTTATATCGACTTTTCTAAGTTAAATTTAAAATTGCATAAAATAATTATAGCCATCGAAAAATAACTAAAATAGTTGCGCAATTTATAAATGTTAGCAATCTTGCAATGAAATTGTTATTAAAATGTTACCGAAATGTAATGGGATATTGGTTCACAAATATCAAAATACAATATTTACACCTTAATAATATTAATGGAAATTCCACGATCTATGCAAAACAAAGATTTGCTTACAATGCGTGTACTCTATTCAGGTGAACGTTTAAGTAACAAATTCGAAAATGTAACGTTGCGCTAATTTTTGTTATGTCCGGATGGAGTCGCCCTGACATTTTAAAACAAAAAAAACTAAGAGATGATAAGCAGCGAACACCAATAAGGTTACGTTTAAATTAATATAATCTTGGAAAGCTGTATCTCTCAAAGCTGGATCCAACATGTTGAAACACGTCACATATTGACGGTCGGTTTTATTCATGTTAAAAGTAGGGTATTGGTAAATTAAGCAGTGATCTTTAGGTGGTCATGTAATGTTGGTATGTAATATTAAGAATTTAGTTACCTAAATTTAATTATAATTATTATTTAAAAATTGTTATAGTCACAAACATGTAGTTGGATACTGTAATTGTAATAATTTACATTCTATTATATGGGTTTTAAATGGTTCTGTGCAGAAACCCACACATTTCTGTACAAATGTTCAGAAACACCACATAACCAGCAATAGTGAAAGCAATACATTCCCATATGACGGTACAGAATATTTCCTTGATTATTTGATCTTAATTTCAAAATTATCGTTTTATAATTACGTTTGCCAAGCAGTGTCAAATAATAAAAAATCGTAATCTGCCGAAAACTCTTAGCGGGTGTACTTGGGATATTTTCAGGAAATTACCTAACGGGTTGTCATAGGGTTTGTAAAGAGTTGTGATTAGAGCTAGTTTCCCAACGCCAGCTTAGTTGATTGGATGGTAAACATGAATTCGACCGCAGAGTTTAAACCAAGAGTCACTCGAGATTAGAGGACAGGGTCTCCTAGGCAATCGAGTGAAAAATCAACAGATCGTCCTTGGACGCAATCTTCATTAACGGAAAACTACCAACAATAAAAAGAGACACTCGAATAAGCCACCGATGCATCTTCGTTCCTATTGCATGTGTTTTGATATGACGTCACGAACAGAACCTGCCGTGGTGAAACGTGGATAGAAAATCGTAATTTAAGAAATGAATACATGTTTATACATGTTGTCGGGCACTGAATCTCATTTAACGAAATTTCAGTTTAAGGTACATGTAATTTTCTGAAGAACAAAAATAGCGTTTAGAATAATTTACATTTGAAATTCTTTTTGGATAACTACATGTTATTTCCAGTTTCCAAACAGTCTAAAATAATTTACATTTAAAATTATCTTTGGATAATACCATGTCATTTCCAGTTCCCTGCTATAACATGTTGTTACAGTATCGCATCATTAAAGTTCAAAATAACATTAAAATTAGCAAATTGGAAGGCCACATCAATGGAAATCCAATCAATCGTGTCATTAATCAATAGCAAAACATTACAGCACGTGTTAGGTAACTGCATGTTCCGTACCTTCATTTCACCTCAGTATCTCCGTCAGCAAAGATTTGCCATTTGGTAGAGGGTATATCCATCAACAAATGTTTTTTATTTTTGTTCATTTTTTGTTTTATACAATAAACCTACATTTAATATTCTATGCTATGTTATAATAAAAGTATTTGTACACGTATTAATTTTTTATCTGAAATGAATGAATTCAAAACGCACTTTCGAGGAACATTTGACTGAGATACAATATTTAATATGAAAATTTTCAATAGTGATAGCAATTATTTTCTGAATTGTAAAGCAGTAAATATTAGATGTGCAAAGCAGTCAGTGTATGTACCAACATCAAAAATGCGGAAGCAGATAGGAATAAATAGTTATCCAGCATTCTCTGCAGACATTTTGGAAAAAATGTTTATTTTTAGTTTATTGTTCTGTCATTCTAACAGTGAATTAAATGCTTTTGAAGCGACATTTTAAAGAAATTCCAAGATTTTTACTATTTGTTTATATTAACACAAAGCTTTTAAAAATGATATTATGTTTCCAACGTTTTTCTGTGGAAATGAAGAAACAATGAAGCGTAGAATTTAAAATATCTTTCAAAACTAAGTGTGATTAACACGTAAGTCTTTTTTTAATTCAAGGTTGCAGAACAAGGAAATCTCAGTGAATTTCAAAAAATGGTGGTAAAGGACAACTCGAAACTCACGCTTCAGGACGGTAGGGGGCGCCAGCCGTTGCACTTTGCAGCTCTGAAAAATCGACTGTCAATCATCGAGTACATTCTCCAAGAAGGTGGAGGTAAGAACCCACCGCAAAAACAGCGCCATCTATGGTACATAACGTACAATTTGAATTTACAAGCTTGCTTGACGATTTAAACATATAACTATGGTAAACATGAGAAGCGATTATTACTTCAACTGCATGATATTTGTTTAGCAATGTTTGCCTTTCTTGGTTAAAATTTGAGCAATAATGTAATACTAAAATTACACTAGTATACTGTAAAATTTGATTCACCCAAAAAGTAGTTACATTTTGGTACAATGATATTTAAACTTTTGAAAATCGTTTTATTTGCATAGCAAATAAAATTCAATTGGAGTTCAAAATAAAGCAATGACAAATATAGATTTCACACGAAACAAAAAAATATTACGTAAATTAAATGTTTTAAACCTTATTGTAAATAAATATCATTATGCATTTAAGTCAGTAACCGAATTTCTTAAAAATATTTTCAGCTTCGCGAATCGCAAACAAAAACTAATATTCCTAATAATCAGTTGTTAAACTTAAATCGCTAAAACATTTTTAAAGCAATTACAACAGTAATATAGATATCTAAATTTGCACAAATAATCGTTCTTTGCCATATTAATAACTGCAATTTCAGGATAAGATTAAATTTACTATCAAATGATTCAGGTTTTTAGTTTGAAAAATTTGTTACTATAATGCACGTAAGCCATACTTTTTCAAATAATAAAAAACATCACTCATTAAAATAAAAAGTTTCTAAATATATCTCATTTTCGCCATTAACAACAATACGATAGTAATTTTGGGAACACGTGGGCGCTTTAAGTACAAAAATTGTTTGGGGTGAAGTGCCATTAATGGCAAAACTATATAACTTCGCAGTGGTTAATGGCCTTCCCCTCTCAAATTATGATTAAATTAAAACCTGCAAAACACGCACGGAATCAAGTCGAACACTAAAAAAGCATCGTTTGGCCACGACAAACTTCTTGAAACGAGAGAACGTGCAATTTATTTAAAACACGGGTCATTAGGCGCAATTCAGAATAGTTATGAGTTTCCATGTAATTTAGCACCAAGCACATATTATGGTTGGCCATGTGACCTTTTCTCGACCAAATTTTAGATTTACACGCACAAATGCAAACATCAGAAAAATCAAATGGTCCATAAGAGAACCTAATAAGCACGACAATGCAGAACTGAAAGCGAAAATCGATGCGTGGGTCGCGATTATTAGCAAATATCACCCTCAAAATGGAGAACGTTGACAATGAGGAAATCAAGAATACCTTGTAATGCACGCAAGAATTGAAATTACCAATAGCATTTGCGGCGCAGTTGGAAAAGCCACGCGCATGCTTATGTCAGCTATTACTTGTAGTAAATTACACCGGGAGGTGAGCAATGCAATCATGGGTTGTCGTAATGAATTTCTATTCAATAGTTGGGCGACAAACGTGCATAAACATCATTGTGGTCAGTCAAAACCACCTTTCAAGTGCCATTACATAACAGCAGCATGCTCTGTTAATGATCTTTGTCCATGTCTATTTCATACTTTCACATTTCGTTGAATAATTGACGTAAACAATAGCAGTACTTTCTCATAACATTTATTTGAAATTCCTCCTAGTTTGCACCAGATGTCGGTTATACACGACAGTGCAAGTTTGCAAGTGTGTTTCATATACTAATAAGGTCTCTGACAAGCATGCATAACAGAATCGTTTCTAACACGTGAAGCATGATCAACTTTAGGATTTAAACCCCAGTTTCTGCCATATGGACTTATCCCTTGGTCATTTCTACCCAAAATGCGGTGTTTCCATGCTTTTGTCAGGGGCAGCTTGCAATTGGAGTCGCTTGTTTTAAGATGAACGTTAGATGACCTTTGGTGGCAGCACCATCGGCATCTTTACTGCCGGGTGAAAAAGTTAATTAAGACCGCAGATGGGGTTATATATGCCATAATTGGCCATACATGTATATGGCCACTTATTGGCATATACGTGATAACTTTAGATTAAGCTTTGCATGGCTGCATATATGGCCACATAAAAAATGTGTTATATGACTTAAATTAGATAAAACTATATACCACGTATTTTGCTGCATACTTGGTCATATACGAAAAATATTAAATTTTCTTCTAAAGATAGCCTCGTTTCTGCTCACTTCCCATAAGCAAATATAAATAATATTCAAAGTTTAATATAAGTTACTGTATTTAATTTTCCATGTATGGACAGAGATATGTATGACCACATCTTTAAATATGTAGACAGCTATGGTCATATGTACGAGTGTGAACATTCAGTACATGTATGGACGTAAAGTTTATGGGTTTTACCGCCTTACGTAAACAGTATTTGGGCATATATGGATCTAAATGGACAAATATGGCCATATAGATCCATATGTGGACAATTTCTGGCTTGACCATATATGGAATAAGTCATAATGTATAACCAAATATGATTCATATTTAATTTTACACCCGTGTGGTTTTTATTGCACTATTTTGACATTGTAAATCTCTCGATTTACCATAATTGCTATGCTTCGAACCGGAGCAGTAATTAAACAATAATGATATAAAGTTAACAAAATACGTTTTTGTTAGTTAAATTTATTAGTGTGCCCTTAAATTTCCCTCAATTTGTAACTTAATGTTTAGTTCACAGTAAATTGATCTTTTCACGTTTGATTTTTCGTCAACATTTAAAACAAAACATGCATAAAATAGACTAGATCAGTTCAACTAATCAATGTTTAGTTCAAGGTGCATTTTAAGTTTTAGTGTTGGTTCAGTCCTTCGACCTTTTTCTATATTTGTTTATTGTGTGTTCGTAATTTGCACTCGCAATGATTCTCGATAGGAAAAACTCAAGACTAACCGGAACTTCCGGACCAGATCTCGACGCAAACTTTCTGATTGTCTGTGCTTTTCTGATTTTTAGACCCAAACTGCCAAGATGCCAGTGGCAACACTCCTCTTCATTTGGCGGTTGAGCACGAAGCCTTAGAAGCCATCGAGCTCTTGCTCTTGCGAGGAGCCAATTCTTCAATTCAGAACCTGAAATCACAGGCACCCATCCACTACTCGGTGGAACACAATCGTGTAAAATCATTGAAGGTAAAAATAGATGTTTTCCGCTCCTTGTCCAATTTTCACCAACAACAGTTTAATTAAAAGCGGTTGCATGATGACATCGGTATTGTTGCGGTTTCCATACGCAAATTAGTTTTCGCAGTTTGGCTCCCCGAGCGTCATGGCCGCCGACAAAAATCAGTTGCGTAATTAAGTCCGACCTCTTTTTCAAGAAATAATCAAAAGTCATCTTCGTCATTAGGTGAGCTGACTGGCTGGAAATGCAATAACATTGCCGTGTGGGTAGACGCAGAGCTAAGATCTAAACTAATGTGGAATTGGACTGTAATTTGCAAATTTTTCTAAACTGGTGATCATTAATGCTACATACTGTAATAAAAACGGTGTATGTTTTGTCTAAATTCAGGGGAATTTGTGCAGCTTTAAAACTAGGCTAAATTATTGCAGGGTCTGCAGACATACGATTCCGAAATCTCAGATCAGTAACCAACTAACCTATACCGAAATTCAAATCAAATATTATGATAAATACCATTACATTTTAAACCAGTATATCTGTACAAGAAGTTACTTTAATATCAAACAATAAGTTAATTTAATATCAACGTTTATAACGTTTTAAACAAAGGTACAAATCTATGGGAAAAAATCTTTATTGTGATCGCTTATAACAGCTGTTAACAGAATAAAAAAATTTCAATGAGATTAATCATTGAAGCATTAAAATCGCTTTGTAAAATATTCTTGGAAATATCCTAAACTGTCCGAGGATAAAAACAATGCTATAAATACTGACTTTTATGCTAATTTAATGATTTCATGACAAAAATCTTTATCAAAAACTTATCAGGGAGCTAAATTACTTCGATGTTATTAGCAACGTATTAGATAAATTTGTTAATTTAAGAAGTAAACTTTTTTATTTATGTCCTTTCTTCTAACAATAATTTCATTTTCGTGATATATTGCTTTCAAATCCCATATGATTAAAAAATAACATGCATGATGTAAAACGTAACCGTTACTGATATAAGACACATCATACAGACTTTGGCTAGGTGTACACCATCGACAAATTGTTCAAACATTTTGTACCTAAGATGGACTTATGTACATATGACTTTTAACAAATGTTTTAAATTTTGGTCAGCATTTCGCTGACCAAAATTGAGCACTTGGAATCTTTTTTTAAAAATCGCATACTAGTTTTATTAATTAAACTGTAACCTTGGCATCATGTGGTCAAAAATAGACAAATTCGTCGAAACACGACCAGATTTTATAAGTTTAACACAGTATAGCTGGTCGTGTTTTACTGATTTTCAACTCGGTTTCATTAATTGATAGACCTCTAAACATTGTTATTAAAAAAACATAGTGTATTTATTTTTTTAGAAAAATAAATCGCTCACGGATTTTCATTTTGTACATTCGTTGTAATGTAATACTGTGTATGTTTAAGCAAGTTTTATAAAAATTTCTGTCAAAATTTAGATGCCGTTCAAATATTACGTAACGCACCACCCAGGAATGGTGATACGAAATGTTACAAGGGGTGGGTGGGTCTCTAAAAGGGCCAAACTTGCGTTGGGCAATATTTGAACGGCTCCTAAAAAGCGTCCACTCTTGCACCCAGGTGCTGATGAAACACAAGGACAAAATCAACGTCCTTCAAGGTGGGGAGCACGGAAGAACAGCGGTCCACCTGGCCGCCACCTACGACTACGCCGAGTGCGCAGAGGCCATCGTAAGTAATTTCACCGGTTTTAGGTTGATGGAAATTCGGCGAATTCGCCAGATAACGCACCGATTTCCCACAATGCAGCTGGCCGAGATGCGGAAATGTTGCAGCGTGGCGTGCAACAACGGCTACTACCCCATCCATGAGGCCGCCAAATGCGCTTCAGCCCGCACTCTGGAAGTCATCATCAAATGGGGTGAGCAAGTCTTGTGAGAATCCCTGTGTGGGTTGCACCAGCGGTGACTGACCCCTTATTTTCACCACCAGGTGAATCCTTGGGCTGCACCCGCTACTCCATGATGAAGCTGTACGATGCGGAAGGAAACGACCCCTTGCATTCAGCGGTCAACGGAGGAGATATCAAAGTAAGAGCCAAATCAGCAATCAGTTTCAACAAGTGCAATTAGAAGCAGTACTTTAATCAGTTGAGCGGTCATTGCCATTATTCTATTAACAATGAAGCATCCTTTTCCCTTGCACCCCATTTTCACTTAGTGAAGGATTCAGGGGAAGTTAAGAATCTTAACTCCAAACATTGTCATCCCACATGGAAAAATAAATATCCATAATATACATAATATAATTTTATTAAAACACTTAATTAAAATATTTCTTATTATGAATAGGCCTATATTGAAAACAAGGTATGAATTGCATTGTCCGAAATGTTATACTACTTATAACTGATTAAAAAAAACTCTCAATCGAATTATTTATACTCTTTATTTACACAAAATAGCATTATTAATAATTCT
>JAQIXS010000203.1:0-58239 GCA_034700785.1 Rossiulus vilnensis | reverse complement strand
GTGAATTAGAAGTTTGATTGAAACGTTTAAATAAGCCCATAGATAAATTTTCTCGTCTCGCTCTCAATGAGTCCCAACAATGCAACAAAACAACAATGCTTACAAATACAGTGAAGATCCTGACGCCTAGGGCGTAGATTGTTTTAAAAAATTGCAAATTATTTTTAAAAAATATTTTCATTCAATGAAAATAGGCGTAACGATGATGTCAACCGCTCTTATAGACCTATTCAAAAGAATTTTTTTCATTATTTTTTTCTTATAATTGAGTTGTCACTGGCCATGAAACAACAGGTGTTTACCATGACATTGAAGCAACAACAGGTTTGCTTTAAGATGAAATAATCGTTCACACCATAATTTCTAATGACAAAATTGCTACGTCCTTCCAAGAATTAGCACAAAATATACGGAGCCTCATTGGTGCCATGAATCGCATTGCTGAAATAGCTTTGTTTTGAGAGATGATCTTGGCACCAGGAAGTCTCCGTACTAATCCAGCGCCTTGAGACTAAACAAAGACTAATCTTCGAAGTTGAAAGTGTTTTGACAATGTGTTTTGTTGCGGAGAAATGCAGTTAACATCTGCGAAAATAACATCAGTCCTGAGGATTGAATATCACGATGCGATGAGGTAGGAGATATTTCATCCAACTAGAAAACAGCTGATGGCATTGCACTAACTTTTTTTAGTTTTGCAGTAGAATTGTATGTATACAATATGTTTAGACTAAGTACAATACTTTGTTAAAGTTAAAGGAGGTACGTCTCTTCTGAAACGTATTTTTCCTTAGAAACATTTTTGGAGCGAGCCAAGCATGATAAGAAGGCGTTGTATATTTTCCTCTCATTTAAACATTTCATTGCAGCTATCAGCAAATAAGAAACGAATTAAAAATTAAATTGTAAAGAAATATGTGCATAAGGTGAAGGATACACTAGCACGCAGAAATTTGTTTGTGGTAGTTCGTAAATATTTGTTGGGGTTTTATTAAATTTGAAGTAATATTTCAGCCTCATAATTTATAACAAATGTTCAAGAACGATATTTTTGGTCTAGAATGCCCCATAAAATGAGTAAAATTAGTCAAATCAAGAATATTACAGTGCAGAAAATAAATCTTGAAATTATTCAAACTTTATTTCAAATTGTTAAGTATTATTGAATTAAAACCTGCATAAATGGCACAGGATACGTTCCAAATATCAATGTTCACTTAAGTTATTGGCCAAAAATGTATAAATTTAAACGTTATTTCATGTCCAATTAATATTTCATTACATGGTTTTAAAGAAGCTAAACAAAATTGTAAAATAAAAATATAACACAAATTTTGAATAGTTTCTTTATTCGCATGACGTCACTGCTGTCAATGGCCTTAGCTGAAGCTAGTTCTCAAATGACAAATTCACTCATGACAAATTTATGTTAGAAAATACCAGGTTTCATTATTTTTGGCCGTATAATAAAACGTTATGAGCCGTCAAATGAGAAGGGACACAATTGAAGGCCGTTATAACGAAGCGTCGTATTTAGAGCGGCCGTATAACGAGATATGAGGTTACTTCTAATCCAACAACCGACATTTTATTCGAACGCTTTGTTTTCATCTTCCAGAATCCTGGTACGTCTCACGTACACCAAGCTGAGATCACTCCAACGTCACCGCAATGCAATCCTGTGCTTCGCCATCTTGGCTACGGCCATTCTGCTACTGGCATCCCATTCAAGCTCCCCCACTAGTCTCCGTCCCGTACGCGCAATCTCCCGTCATGCCTCACGCGATCACCCATCCGCCGTCCAATTCGTCATTACTTCCAAGACGTCAAAGTCAGACCTGAACCACGCCCGCTTCGGCTACATCATGGGCCACGATGTGTTCTGCTCCCGAGGACGCCATCTTGAAACGGGTAACGGCCATCTTGAAAAGGAAAGCCCTTTCCTTCTCATCCTCGTGAGCTCGGCCCCTGCCCATTCCGACAGGCGCTTGGCCATCCGCCGAACCTGGGCCGCGACCGAGGCGGATATCGTGGTTCGGTTTCTGCTGGGTCTCCCGCCAGGTGCGCCGCAGCAGCAGCTGATCGAAGAGGAGCAGGAAGCTTTTGGTGACATGGTGCAGGGCAGCTTCGTGGACTCGTACCAAAACCTGTCCATAAAGTCGGTGATGGGACTCAACTGGGCAGACAGCTTCTGCGCGGGCGCAGACTACGTCATGAAGACAGACGATGATGTGTTCGTCAATGTGCGCCTCCTGGCGGACTTCCTGCACGACCGAAAGGGGGAGCGCCGTTGGATCGGTGGCTGCGTGAAGCAGAGGACTGCGCCTGCGCCGTTCGACATGCACGGGGTGCGCGTGCCTGTGGCCTCCGGACATCCGCCGTTCGTGGCCGGCGCTGGCTACGTCATTTCCGGCGACATCGTGCGCGAGCTCTATGACGCTTCCACCAGGAGAGCCATCATACCCGTGGAGGATGCGTTCGTCACCGCATACTGTGCGCGCATGCTCGGCGTCTCCCCCTCGCACTACGACGCTTTCAACTGCGGCGAGCCCGTGTTTGACGCTTGTCGCATGAGGAGCAAGTTTGTCGGACATCATGTCACACCCGACAGGCAGAGACGCATCTGGGAGATTGTGAACGATGCCAGCAGACGGCCCTGCAAGGGAGAGGAATGATTGCGCTGACGATGCATGAAATCGTGCAGTCGGCCTTTGCGTTGAAAAACATCCGATGGGTATCAAAAAGTCCAAAAAAGGATGTGTTATTTCCGTCTTTTTTTGCACGGGTTTTAGAACACGTCTATACATAAGTAACACGACTCGTTGGACCAATGTTGGATAATCAGTGGCATTGTTGGCAGTGGCATCTGTACGTTGGCCCAACGTTGGTCAAGCATTGGGTTTTTGTTGACATGCCAACGATGGCCCCGCGGTCATATTTTGTGATTTCCTGTTTGGCTGCCAAACAGTGCGCAACGTAGTTAGCATTGGCATGCCAACCATTGAACAACACTGGCCCAACAACTTTGTGTTACTTGGGTAAAAGGCGCCTTCATTTGGCTAGTTTAAGACGTTCTAACCTCTACTTTCAATGCTTTCAACCATCTGAAATACTGAAACCAGATGGTTGAGACTACCAGCAGGCTTAAGGATTATTTCTTCCTAACGGTATTCCTGTGTTCGCTTTCCATATAAATTCTGATTTTTCCAAGTGCTTTGGAAGCTCGGTTATCCGAGGACCGGTTATTCGATATTCGGCTCAACCGAGTAGAAGCATCCTCGGATAAGCACTCAGATTAACCGAGGTCTCGAGCAGATAAACATCGCAAAAGCATCTTAACAAGGAAGGGAAGAATGTTAAGGTGTATTGTGCTGCTTGGAGGCCATAAAATATGATTATATGTATAAAAAAAACATTTATTGTACAAAATACAGTTGCGCCTATTTTTATCTATACGTTTGATTATCCGAGATAGTCATTGTCCCTGCTACCTCGGATTTAATTTAACAATGCTGTTGCATGTGTATAATCTTGCATATCGAGTGTTCTTTCAGTGCAAAAAAAGGAGATTTCATATTGGCTATACATATACAGACAAAAAACAATATTTTTTAAAGTCTGAAAGATGTTGTATGCACGTCATAAAGACGTCTTCTAGAAGTCATAAAGACGTATTTTAGGAGTTCGTAAAACGCGTCTTTTTGTGTGATATTAGCATGTCTTTTTATGCTTTGGGTTTATTGAAAATACGACGTCTATAAGACGCGTCATAACGACGTCTTAGGTCGTTTATTTCAACAATGGTTAGCCTAAAGGATGCCCATCATGCAAGAAGTTACACATTTTTGCTTCGAATACTTGAGAGGTGCCAAACAATCAACTTATCAGGAGAAGAGAAAACCTAAATAGTTTCGGGAACAATGTAGCTAGCACTAATTTCATTTAGTATAAACGACGAGTTCAGACGTTCTCCACCATCGATGTTTAATTACGAAAACGGAAATAAGAACGTGGTGAATTAATTGCGTTTTTGTCGATTTTTTTCCATAACGTCGTATGTGCCATACGTACCAGTTATGCACCACATATAAAGTTCAATACGCCCTCTTCTTGATTGAATAGCTTTTATCCGTATCCACCTCACCAAGGTTTGCTTTGAAGTCCGTGCGCTGGATTTGAGATGGGGGCAAGAGGGGGTTATTCACATATTGGGGAATTTAGTCGAAATTTCCACATTTTTTGGCGGTTTCTATGGGAGGGGGAATTCACTGTAAAATCCAGCCTTGCGCACGGCTCTGTTTGCTTTAGTGATATTTATCGTTTGTCCCTTGGATATCTGCAGTTTTCAGAGCTCAAACATTTTAATGCACTTTCCATCCATTCGTGGATACGACGTTGGGGTTTATTATTCATTTTTTTCCAGTGTAAAATTATTCTTCCACTATAATTTTCCTTATATCTTTAAATTTGAGAATGTCCAGTTTGTTTATAAAAACAAATTTAATAAATTAGGGAAAAAAACCAAACAAAAGCTATTATAACAGGTCTTCCCTGCAATACATCGTTGTATTGCGGGCTGCATAACATTTCTTATTTCAATTTTTTTTTTAAATTTTCGGTAAATAAATGCAACATTTTGAAAAAATAACACATTGGCCATACCTCCCGGCTTTTTCCACACTATACAAGGGGGCTGGTCATAAAGAACGTCCTGGAAAAAGAAACGTTTAAAACTCCCTGTCATGTGGTGTCGTATTTCCTTTGCGAAATTTCGACTTTCTAAAAACAGCATCTTAATGTGTCTTATAATCAAACATGGTAATATTTTCATATATTGTTCAGAAATGACATCATAATATTCCTATATCGCATGTCATGCTATATCAAAACAAAATTAGATTAAAAATGACGTATTTTTGTGACTTCCATGTTGCCGTGGGTTCTTATAACTAGCAGAAAACTGTTGCCTATTAGTATCTAGTTGTATATAATGTTTGTTAATCTAAGTTGTTAATGAGTGCGATTTTTCATTGCGTACACATTTTTAAAATGACCATCATCGTTTATTGGACTTCATGGTCAGTCCTCGTACGAAAACGTATTTTGCCAAAGCGCCATAACAACGACGTAAGCGGAATTTAACTCGCCTAAATGTTTAGCTGAAAAAAGCTGAATGCTCTTTTGGCGCCATATTCTTATGCGGTTATACGCTGATATGGGGCCATTTGGATTTTTTTCTGCTAAATGTGGAATTTATTTATGAAGAGTTAAATACATTTTATAAAAGTTATAAATAATAACTTCCCTGTAACCTCCGAAGTAGGTTTTCACGCAGGCCTATAACACAGACCCTAGTAATTGGGATGAAATGCATTTAGTAATTATAACGAGTCTTAATAAATTAGAAAACTTTGTATTATTTTTATCATCCTATTACCCTGCTATTAATATGTGGTCTGATATCAATGTATATTTCGACTGGCACTAGTAACAGTTTCTTTACATTTATTAGAATTGGACATATTATACTGTGTACGCCAATAAGCGATTTATGACCTTAATTTTCGCAAATATTTCACCTACGGCGTGTCCTTACCAATTCTTCACCAATTTAATTTCAGAGAAATACAACAATAATCCATTATTTGTTAACATTTTTCGAAAATGTTTGTCTACTGCGATTCTTTAATCAGTGATATAAATTTGTAAGTGAATGTCGTACAAAAACTAGGATGAAATCATTGATTTATGTAAAATTTATAATTTATCGTTTTAAACAGAGTCTACTATATTTACCGAGCCTGAGCGTTCCAAAATGTAACTTACTTTTTTTTTGTAGTTCAAGTAACCGCCAGAAGGCTCTCTAGTGACAGTTGCTTATGCAGCAGTAAATCGGATCACATTTTGTACAAATAATTAAGAAATAAAGACGGATTAAGACGGATTTTTGTTAAATGTTTGCCATTTTAGGAATTATATGACTGAAAATAAAAGCGTGGAGCGCTCATAGTACCATACATGTACATGTATTTTCATTGGCCTTATCAATACAATGTAAGAGTATGCATGGTTAAATAATTAAAGTTGGTTCACAAAAGGAGAAGATAAGGCACGATATATTTCACCGTCAAATGTAATGTTGATAGTACTGGTTTAAATAACATGACTGTTCAATAGTTATACATCTATAGTTTTTTCCCCGGCATGCACCATTCTTTTTGAAAGATGAAAGTTTAAAAGTTTAAAAGTTCAAAAGAAAAAAAACCAGACATATGGTGATGATTGTTTGTTTGAAGATGTTGAAAATGTTTGTTTACTAGTGTATTATTAATAACTGCTATAAACTTGTGTTAGTTAAATCTAAATACACGTTATAATGGCGCCCCATGCTTTTATTTTCAGTCATACAATTCTTGAAAATGGTAAACATTGAAAAAACAATTATTTTGGGGTTTTTTTAGTGCATTTTAATGGTTTAATGCATGACGATTACATGTGTTTCTACACGTTATTATTAAACTCTTTTTAGTCTTGAATATCGTAAAATCATGCAAATTGAGAAAGTAATGAATATGAACTCCCGTGAAGTTTTGAATAACATGTATTGTAAATTTTCATTTTGTTAACATAATATGATTGAGAGATGAGTACAGTGAAACCTGGTAAACTGACCACCTGGCTTGTTTGACCAACTGTTTAACAATGACCGATTTTAGGCCCACTATCACCAGATTTGAACGCTCCTACAGGCAGTGGGGTCAGGAAGGAAAAATAGCTGAACGTTCAAGTTCGGTAAATATAGTAGGTTCTGTTTAAAAAGATGAAATATTTTCTCAGATGCCCTATGCACCAGTGCAAAGCAATTTATGGCAGCCCCATACCGGTTTTTGTTTTTGTAGGTATTATGAAGTGCCCTCTGGCTGCTCCAGCGTGAGTTCTGCGCAGTAATATATGAGCGTCCCTTGATGACGTCATGGACGAGTCCAATTTTATTTTTCCGAAGGGAGAGTCCTGAAGTGGACCAGTGTTGCAAGCAGTTTGCAAGGGGAAGGAATTAGGAAAGGCGGTGTGACGGATTGAATGATGTAAGATATTCGTGCCGTTCATCATTTTGAGGTAAGTGCGTATAGAAATTAGAAATTTAGTGCCTGAACTACTGTAATGTCTAAAGATTATTCGTCGATATTCGTTATAAAGCAGATTACATTGAAGGTGAAGATCCTTTTCATGAATTTCCAGGTCTTCTTTGGTTCTATAATTCAGGTCACCCCCGCAATCCAACCGAAGACATTTAGGCTAAATAATCGCATTGATTGCCTATTAAAAATGAGCTTACAGATTGCTCAAATATTGGTCCACCTATTAGGTCACCGAATGTCACGCATCCGTGCATTTTCAGGCTGCGAGAGTGAAACTAGGGATCATATAATTAATGATATAACCTTCATGATAGTTCACCTGATAATATACCAGCAGCTTTAATATGGACTATGGTAGCCAGAACTTGTGAAATATTAGTTCAGGTTGAAAATGGAAAATGCTGCATGCAGGGTAATTATGTCATAAATGGGTTTATATTGTAGCTTTCGAACTGCTAGTAGCAGTTGGTACTTGAATACAGCTCTTTGAAGTGAGTTTGCCATGGTTTCAGCCATGACGACAGTTTTTCGCTGTCACTTTTTTCATTAAATCATACCGTGTGTGTTTGGTGATACCAAGCACATCAAATAATGACATTTTTTCATTCGATTTTGTACATACCGTACTAATGTAAAAACATTCAATTTTTTGTCATTAAATCATTAGTGATACCAAACAATTTTTAAAAGAACTAAATTGCCAATCAGTAACAATCTGGAACTTATCACATTCAACATGTGTAGCTTGGTTGTCGCATTTTTGGTGATCGTTCAATATCGCAGTGTGGATTTGTTGTGACTGCTATTCTGACTTGTCAATGCGTGTCAATATGATCTTGCTTGCATTGTAATTGCACCAGCTGGTAGGATGGAGGGTAAGTATTTCTCTTTATTTGCGGCTACAGATACGTGATATGCTAATACCCTAATCGAGGTATTGCCTCCTGCATCTCTCATTGCTCAGCACACCTGTGCCGCTATGTATTCTTCCACGATATTGAGAAATGCATTTCAGTTTCCGGACAAATACTTCATATTTCATCAAGTCGTGAATCACGTGTGTAAACACACTGCAAATCTGCTAAAGTTGCTGGGATGTTATCAGGCTTGTAGTAAGGTATCTGATCGGAAACAGTATTCATCAGCTGCATTTCGTAAATTTGTGCAAATATTACAATGTTTGTATGAAGGACTCGGGTTTGAAACTGCTCGTGCCCCAAATGACGTTATCGCAGTCAAGTTTGCTCTTTCAACCTCCTCTTCTTGGTATAACATGTTGTTTTAGTGTTGTTACATGTAATGAAATAACACTGAAACCTGGCAATATTGACCACCCAAGATACCGGATCAAATCAGCTAATATACCAAAAAAATTAACATTAGAAGTATAGGCTAGGCTTTTTCAAGGACCCCAAAAATTGGTCACCATGATCAGATGGTTTATGCAGCAAGGTGGTCAATTTGTCAGGTATTACTGTATGTCTGCAGAAAAAATAATTAATATGTATTTGTAATAAATGTTATTGGGAGGCCTGGTCATCCATCATGAATTTGCAAGTTGAGCTGTCTTAATGTGTGGATGCTGAATTTACAATTTTTTCTACTACCTGTTGCTTACAAATTTAATAAATAATTGCAATGTACAGTAATATTTGCACTGATCGACAAATATAATTTATGAAACGCTGCCTCAAAGCTTCAAGATTCAGTGAATGAACTTGTTAATTTCATTCAGAGAGTTGATCTGATAGCTTTGAAAAGTTTTTTCGATTGCTTTTCAAAGTGTTGCAGGTGCTGTTTGTTTTTCGTTTTTTATAGTGCAGATAATCCTTGCAGTAAGTGAATGCTGAGGTGCAATGCCTTTCCATTGATCAGGATTTCCCCGTTTCTTACGAGGAAACATTTGCTTGCAAAAACGCCTGACCAAATTCGATCAATTGTATGCTAATGCAGAAGCTCGGTCAGAGTCCTTGCATAATTCAGTTGCATCTGGGATAATAATGGAATAAATTAAAATCTAACAAGTCGACCAACGAATGAGAAATGGTCACTTTGCAGAAACAACAGGATTGCAGTATTTTTCTCGCACGCGAGCTCTTATTAGGTCATGTTGCGCGATCAATATTGGCAATTTCCAAGACTAATGATATGATGCAGAACGAAAATGATATAGCTGGTCATAACAATGGTTTTAATAAATATTAATCGCACAACTATGGATGCCACATAAATGTCATGCGAAATGACATTTTTTGGCAATCACAATAATGACATTCCCAAAGGCTTCTATATTCTGTGCAAGGCTATAAAACCAAAAGACTTCCAGAAAATCCCAGTATTTGGAAGTTCCTTGTGCAGCCAAAATGCACCCTGAATTAGGTCTCAAATTGCGTAGATTTCGAAGTCTTATTCAGCTAATCAATCCTGGTAAGTCTTCGGAATGTTCCTAAAACCAATTTTGTTTATATAGTGTGTATCTCCATGCAATACATAACTAATATACATTAATAAGGTATTAATTTCGTTGCCTCCTGGGAAAATGTGTATGCCAACAGTTGGCCTCCAAATGAGTCTCCATAAACCAGAACCTTTGTTTTATCATTAGAAATTTACTGAAAATTAGCCGTAATTGATTTGTTTAGTGCGAGATCTCGCACATGTGCATATACGAAAACAACAACGTAAACACTAAATGACCTAAAATTTAATGTGTGTACTTTATGAATGTTGTTCTAGGGACATTACATTATATTTAATGTTTGGATTCCAAGCATGAACACCTGCTAGTGAAATATTCGGTTAATCCACTTTAAATCTGATGTACATGTAGGCCTATTACTTGTTGTTCACATTTAATCAAGGAATGGATATTATTGATAACCTGTGTTTCTTGTTTTCATAAAGGTATTTCAATGCTTGTTTAACTGCTAGAGCACTTAAACCTTTGTTTGCTTTTTTATTGTTGCCAGAAATCCTTCTACATGTAGGCAATTCAGTCGTATAAATTGATTTTGCACGAGTCAATCTGCAACAATTAATATCGCTAAAAATATTGTTGACTTGAATAGGGTCTACCCAAACAATTTCTTAAAAATCGAATTGTTTTAATTTAAGGTAAAGAATTGATTTTTTGGAATAATGATCTGCTTATGCGCTGAAAATAAACAACTTCATTTTAAATGCAATTGCAATATTTCTGGCGTATTTTCCTTTAAGTAAGCTTCACTATTAATAGTCAACAATATGGAAAGATTACGATTGCAAATACTCTGTGTTATATGAAACGTAACACTTTCGATTGATAAATTATAAAAAGTGTATTGCTGGGAAACGCCTTTTTCTCACTTTTTACAATAATAATCGTAATCAGTAGAGCATTTAGAGTATGAAAGCAGATTGCACTTTACTCTTGTTACCTAGTATTATTTTGTCTGGTTAGTTTTTTACGTCCATAGATGTGCAGGCTAATATGTGCTGGCTGTTTCTCCAATTTCTGTATATTGATATGTCTGTAATGGACATTAATGTTTTCCAAATGGTAAATTGCCCATACATGTCGTAAATTAACATTGCATTTTTCGTTTCCTATGTTCCTATGTACACATAAGTTGGCAAGTGACCATGGTCGTGGCCAGTTACCAAGGTGCTATCCCAGCATTTGCCTTGAAATATTGTGGAAGCCACACAAAAAAATCGATTAGTATAGGCAACCCGGGATTTGAACCCTGATCTCCCGAATGCAAACTATGCAAACGCTACAGTGTATACTCTTTATCTTTAGGGTTGCGTCATTTCTTAAACACATTTTATAAGACCAATGGTTTGGAGTTGATTATCCAGAAGGGCTAGTTCTACCACCATTCTTCAGGTCTATCCATCTCTAAGTATACTTTTTCTTATTCATTTCAGCCGGAATCCTGGCGCGTCCAGATGATCGCAAGCAGCGGATCATGCGGACTAACCGTCGCTATTGCATCCTGGGCGGGGTTGTGCTCTGCTTCTTCTGCTTCACGGTCTACTTCCCCATCCTGCTTAGCATCCGGCCGGAGGAAGTGGAGGTGTGGAACACGACCCGCGACATGCGCGTCTTCCTGCGGCCGCACAACTACACTGCCATCATCGACAATGTCAACTTGTGCCAGGAGACCGGCGGCCAAGGCCAGGAGGATATCTTCCTGCTCATCGTGGTGTGCACCTCCGCGGGTAACTTCGAGCAGCGCAAGGCCATCCGCGAGACCTGGGGCAACGTGGAGGACACGTTCCGAGCCCACGGCCCAGCAGGGGACGGAGTCAGGCTGACCGACAATCCCAAGTCCCCTGTGTCATACTCCTACAACTCGTCCGTTCTGAGTAGGTACTCCAATTCTAGCGTGAGGGTCGCATTCATGATCGGCCGCACCGAAAACGCCACCATGCAGCAGACGATCCTCGAGGAGAGCGCGAAGCACAACGACATCGTGCAGGAGGACTTCATGGACACCTACAACAACCTGACCCTCAAGTCGGTGATGCTTCTTAAGTGGGTGAACAACACCTGTAGGAGGGCACGGTACATAATGAAGGCAGACGATGACACTTTCGTCAACGTGGTCAATCTTGTGGCGTATCTGGAAACTCATGGTCGCCAGCACCTGCTTCTTGGCTGCGTCATCTGCGGGGCACTTCCGGTGAGAAACCGTCGCTCGAAGTGGTACGTGCCGCGAGGCTTCTACAACGAGCGTTTTTATCCCAATTACCTGACCGGCACAGGTTATGTCCTGTCTGGGGACATGGTGGAACCCTTGTACACCACGGCCCTGGACACGCTCTTCTTCCACCTAGAAGACGTCTACGTCACTGGAATCTGCGCCAAGCGGCTGAAGATCAAGCCCGTGGACCACCTGGGCTTCTCGTACCAGAAGCGGCCCATCGACCCCTGCCTCTACCACTTCAGCGTCACCGGACACCGCGTCACCCCAGCAGACATGCGCAAAATCTGGACCGAGATGCGCAAGGACGACCTGACCTGCGACCTGAAGAAGATCAAGCTGAAGGATTTCCACCCTGGGAAGTGCTCCTGAACGGCTAACTCGGGCCGAGTACTTATAAACAAACAGGCTGTGATAAACGACGAATGGCTTTAATTTCGAAGTTTTGCGCAGGGATGGACACCGAACGCGGTGATAGAATCTGGAACATACTCAGGGAAAGTCTGCGTGGTCTCATCGGCACCCACGAATCGTAGCGGTCAGGTATACGATCAGTAATCTCCCCCCCCTCCCCTAATCGTCACTCCCAGCGTGTCAGGGTGTTTGACCAACAGGTTTGGCCCGAAACGTTTGGAGGCAGCTTTTACTTTGAATCATGAGGAATGAGGACGATAGCATTCATTCGAACGTTTCCGATTCCTTTGTAAATTTGAATACAACGACAAATACCTATCACGAATCGCTGAATCCCACATAAGATGGGATTTGATTATGTCCTTTATTATTATGGAGATCAAATCTAAGTCAGACCATCCAATCGTGGTATGAGGTGCCCTCCTCATTAAATTGATAAAGTAGCCTACACTTGCTATGCTTAATTTGCATGCATGAAAAGGGAAATAAATTAGCAAAGGTTATGCTCGAATGGTGAATCGGCAAAAAAAAAAAAAGACATTGATCAAATTTCGGGATGAGAACTTTGAGATTTTTTCTGTTAAATTTTGTTATTTTTTTGAAGAAGAGAATCCCACCACTTTTAATTTAAGTAACCGATTGGCAACCACTTTTCATTATGTGTATTCTGTACTTAACTTCTATTGCGTTTTGTTTAGATTACTTAGTGCTACAGTACTACTGTGCTAGAGTAAGCTTAAAGCAAATCGATAAGTACCAATTAAGATTGAAACTGGTCAGACGAATGTTTGGCATCCTCGCGAATGTATTTTTAAGGCTATATATTGCTCATGGTCAGACATCCTGTAAGTACTTATCGATTCCAGTACTTTTACCAAGCTTCCTCAGCTCTAAACTCTTAAATCTTGTACTTTCTTTCCATCATGTACTTAAAAATCTTTTCTCCATGTGCGTGTACACTGTATTCAGATATCCAACACGAACGACGAACATGCAAAATTAGTGCGCATCAATTTTCCTCAGTAGACATTCCTCAAAGACGTACTTGATAAACGTAGTTAACTCAGCACATTCTTCGTAGTCGTACATGTCAACTGACTATTTAAGATAAACGTAATCTATTTTAAGACATTTGCGAAACTGGTCTTGGACTGATCAAATGTTGCTCTGAAAAGCAGCACTTGGTAAAACATGAATATTTTCTCTCGAAGGGGAGAGAACATTGCAAATGAAAATGTGCTTATACTCAAATATTTGCGGTTGGCAACTTGGCATCTCAGTTTAATTTCATTGAAATGGATGGAAAGAATGAGCAAGTGACAGATTTTGTTTCCCAGTATGCATAAAAACTTGTTAATTTTTTTTATTACATGTAGTGTTATTATTATACTGCTTGTTACTGTAGGCTACTGTACTATAGTTGCAGTTATTTTCTTTATGTCTCTCAAAACGAATAGTTTACAGTTTATAACCTAAAAGAACAGATCTTATCACAGAAGACAATACGGTTTGGCATTTAAAAACTAAAGAGCGATTTAGTATATAGGCCTACATGTATAACAATAGATTTTTTCATTGTATAGTATAACTTGATGTATTGCGTAATTTTTTTTATCCTAATTTTAAGCGTTAAAATTAAGACGTTTACTCAGGCTTTATACATGCTGCTTTTACCAGAACGTTTATAATTTAAACCGTGTAGATTTATTTTCCGATAGTTTTGTGTAGCTATGAGTTTATTGATATGAACTTTTGAATTGTTGAATTTCCGACCAATTGAGCACAATGTTAGATTTTTGGCACCCACTTCCGTTATAGTTTCATATACAAATGAAGAATTGGGGGAAAGGGGGTAATTTATCGATATTTTGTTGAATAGTGGTGCCTTGGCAATAAACCCGAGGGATTTATTTTTCTACGCCGCAAATGGGTATCTAAGGAGAGCATGATTGATTCGTTAAACGATTTACTTTCACGATGCTATGGATGAAAATGACAGCGATATCTATCCTTCATATTGTCTCCATCGAGCGGATGAAATGTCATAAGGTCTATTTCTGCAGTACTTAATCTCAAGCACCTACTAGAGTAATTGCAGTTATTTATCCCCATTGCCAATCTAAAGAACTAAAATTATCCTATATAGACCTCTTACCATCCCATCCCCTCAATTGCCTGCAAAAAGTAGAGGCTCTGAGCTGTTATACATAAATAAAATCATGTTCGTATTCCCTTCATAATGTGTGCCCGATTATTGAAAGACAATTCTGATAAATATTACAACGCTAATTTTTCCTATAGAGCGCCCTATGAGGCTACGTGTATGCCAAATGGTCTTAGCTTTGCAGAAATTCGCTTATGCTAAGTATGCGGACAGAGGCAGATCTTTTGACAGTTTTGTTCATAGCAAATAAAAAAAATCGTGAAACTTGGTAATGGTGGTCGCTCAGTCCGGCTTTACGTGTAGGCAGTTCTCAAGTCACAACACGTTGCATTTGTGACTTCATTGGATCTGATTCATCGGATTTCATTAATGAATCGGGTTTGCTGTTAATAAAATGCTCTTCTCTTCTTAGCAGGCAAAAAAGCTAAATTGGCAAACAGTCAAAGATGGTCGATTTTAAAAGAACATGTTGGAGTTCCATGTTCCATGGTGTCCATGGCAACAATGCCAGAACACTGGCACGTGCTTGAATGAACGTGCCAGGTGACGTCACAGCACGTGTCATCACACGAATTTAACCCTTGCAATACGCTATTAGAAGAAAACAAGAAATTAATCCCTGCGATCAAATTTAAGGATTTGGTTTGCAGTCCACAAACTCAAAATAATCTGCCTACATGATGTACGCTGTGTGCGACCCCCTAATTACTGCTTATGAACTTTAATTTCTTTAAAGAAGACCGCAACAAATATATCCATGTCACATACAACGAGACGTAATTATCTTCGTAATAAATCTTCTCTTACTCTTTATATAGCTTTATTTGGAGGTCGATAGATTCATCTTGTAATTATGATTGAAGTGTTAATGAGTATATTCGACCGCTCTTTGAATATTAATTATGGAATAGTCTAGAATAAAGATAAAGTTTTAAGGAAACGTTTCTTCTGATTGTTTGGAGATTGCGCTTGAGATGAGATAGAGTACGCCTTGCAAATGGAAGGCTCAATTTCCATCCAATGAACTTCGAGGTGACATTCTCTGCACTAAGGGTAAAATCACATTGATTTGTAAGTTATTGTAAATGACATTATTGGCATGTTTAATTGTTATATTTGTTTTGAAAACGTATGGAAAATGCTATTTTCATGAACTCATGAAATCTCTGCGGGAAAAAAACCTGTATTGTGAGAAAATCATGTTAATTATTGCAGGATAACCTTTCTGATCCCTTTAACCCTTGGATTTAAACTTGGATCAAAAATGCCATCTGTCATTGATGTGGGGCAAAGTGTGCTGCTAATAAATGGAAAATCCTCCCACGCCACATTGTTGTTTAATTGAATTACAGCACATGTGCTGGCAAATTTAATTTGTCTTTAGGAGGGCTTAGTCCATTGTCCTAATTAGATGGGAAATGGGATTGGCAGGGTGAATCTGTTGCATCTAACGCATCTCTAATGTAATTAGGTTTGATGTTGCTTTGATCCAAAGTAGATGAAGCGTTTCTGGCTGCAGATTAATTTTCGGAATAGTTCCACTTCGTAGCATTCTCAATAAAGGTCATTCTAGGCATTGAAAGTTACTACATTTTTCTTCCTCTTAATTGAAACTAAGTGTAAACTTAAATGATTAGGTTAATTTTAAAAAATGGGGTTTAATAACATGTAAATGTAAAAATCGTCTTATTTTGACCTTTAAAAAAGCTGTCATTTTCAAAGGAATTTAGAGTTTTAAATTGCAAGCAGTTAAGCTGAGGATGATTAAAACCAGTATAAGTGGGGATTAATTAATAGCGGCTCCTTTCTGTATGTCGAAAGACAGTGGATAAATCTTTCAAAAAAAAGTATCCCAGAATTAATTAAAGCTCGGAATTATATGAGTATTGTATGAATGAAGGTCATCTAATGATATAATCTAAATCAAGAGGGAGTCAAATTTAAAGTCAATTATATTTCGCATCTTAGGCTGACTGCTAAGTTGGATGGTCAAGAATGGTCAAAGAAATAATCTAAATTTTCATAAGTACTTTGTAAGCTAGAGGCTATAGAAAAATGCTCTTGGTTGTTGACATTCATAAATTGAAAGACACGCCTCACTAATCCGTCGTCAAGTCACTTAACAATAAGCTTAACGTATTGAAATAAGTTAGGATGAATTCTTGCTTATTTATTACAGATGCCTGACAATGTATGCTATTCCATCTTTGACCCTTGCTTCCCACTTGATCTAGTTAACATTTCGAAAACAAAATTGAGTTCACAAGTGGCAGTTGTAAATAACTGCCTTCTTGGGTACATTGAAGTTTCTAAATATTTGAAAAAATATATAAAAATACAGTATTGCAGAACAATGTTTTAAGGTTTTTTAATTTATTTACCACATATTTATTAAAAATTGGGATTAAATCTTGAAAGATTCTTATAAATTATATAATAGCGGTTTAAAGGCTATATGCTGTTTTGTTTTAATTCCATAAGCTCGAAATTGTAATAAAACAAAAATGGCTGCATAGCCCCTGTAAACCTTTTTTTTAAAAATTCTGGTCGGAAATAATAAAATGTAGCGTTGAAATAAAGCTGGAAAATTTTAATCGGTAAATTTCAAATGGGTATTTAATGTTTTGAAAGAATTATTTTTTCTGCATGAGACCTTGGAGGTCTTTCCAGTTAAAATTATTTAAAAATTAACGTAATTATCATGAAAATTTGTCAGTGTTAGAACCATATTTTTATTTCCAAGTATTTGTAACTCAAAAATGAGGAAAACTAAAATTACTTTTGCGGTATTTTTCAATAAAATGTTAGAATAGGATTGGACTAATTATGTGGCAATAAAACTTAATATCTAGTTGACTGATCTTTTTGATTTCATAAATGCATTGGAAAATTTAATCTATGACAAAGATAACTAAGTTGAAATTCGTTCTAATGTAGATTCAATTTTTAGTTACATGTTCATTATATCAATGATAATTACAGTATTACATTTTTCAATTTTCTGAAATCAATTCATAATTTAATCCGAAGATATCAATAACTACAAGTTGTAGTTTTACCGATTCGCATGCATATAAAACAGATATTAGCAATACGAAAACCAAAATAAGAAAAAGGGGAGTTTCCACTTGCATTGAGATAGATTTGAAAAAACCGCCTAAGCGCTTGTATGGTTAGGATTTAAAACGTCATCCTAACTAATAAGAAGAAATGCCACGTTTTACAAGAGATGCGCTCAACGCGTTTGCAAAATGCCTAACATTCTCCAACAGTTGATATATCAATTTTATTCATTTATTAAAAGTATTGCGAAAATATTTAATTAAATAAATTTTTAAAAAATATTAATTTTTACCAACACGCTAGTGAATGTTTGGAAGATTTTTTATTGTTAAGGTATTTTAAGTACCTTAGCTACTTTTACTCATGAAAATAATCTGGCAGCACTCGCCTCGATTTCGTCGTCTCATCATTCTGCATCTTTCGCCTCTCAATTTCTGTTGTTGTTGTTTTCAATTTTTGCTTGAAATTCAATATATTTTGCCTGTTATTAATTTTCGTACAATTACGTACAATGCGGTGGCATCAGGGAAGTATTCCAGAGGCTATAGTGGAGTCGAAATCGCAGAAGGCCATTTTTCTCGTATTTATTTCAGGTAGGCTACGTCTTAATATTTCGTGTCCATTTAATTTTAAATTCGTTTTTAATTCAGTACTGATTTAATTTAACTTATTTATTCTACGACTTTTGATTTATCAGGCGAAGATGAACGTTCACAACAAATGAAGGAAGCTCTCGAAGATGCTTCTGTGTCGGGTAAAATGGATGCTAGGTGTGTTGCGATCAAATTAGAGGCTAACAGGTAAGCATTGCACAATTTGTATTCAAATTTTTAATTTTAATTTTAATGCTCATAACTGAGGGATATGATTGCTCATTGTTATTGTTTCATGTTGCAGTGAACCTGTCAAACAGTTTTCACAGATTTGTATCCTTTATCAGTGGCAAGATGTTGTGACATAGTTTATGGTTGGACGCTAAATCGTCTTATTTTTCCCCCTCCCACCCCCGGAATAAAATTTCGACAAAAACAACTGTTTCACTAAGTTATCTCTTCTGTTTTCATAATTAAACGTCAATGGTGTGCAACGTCTGAACTTGTTGTTTGGTCGAAATTAGATTTATAATTTACAATCTTATCTTTTTCATGAAACTATTATGTTTTTCCCCCTTTCCTAAAAAATATTTTTTGGAGCTTACTATGTCTTGTTTTGACACCCTGCATTTGCACTCGTTCTAATTACATGAATATTGTAATAACGTTCATTAAAACTTAAATATTACTTAATTCATGCTAACACCTTGGAATAAAAAACTTATTGCTACATTTCGACGAATATATTTTGCATTTTCTTGGCGAATTTTGAGTATAGAAATAGTGAAACGTCCATTTATTGAAATAGTATAAAGGTGACACTTGTAAAACGTCTATCCTAGCCATTACCTTAACTGCTAATTCAGATCCCGTTGTGGTCATTCCATCGGTGTTCTTTATCGGCTTGAATGGTATCCCGTTAGAAGTTATCATCGAGCAACTGAGTGTCAAGGATCTCCTAGTAAAAGTAGACAAAGTCATACAAGTGAGTTCAGCGTATTCATTTTACGTGCCTGCAAAAAGTTTAGCTTATTGCATGAAACGTTTTTGTAAATTTTGTTTACGTTCTATTACGTGGCCTATTTCGTATCTTCTTGCTAGACACATGAAAATCAGCAATCGAAAGGCCTGAAAAACATATCCCCTCAATCAAATGCCGTTGATGCGAATCCAGGCTCCTCACCTTCAACCTCGACACAAGCAGCAAGCACGCCTCAGAGTTCCTCAGCACCGAGTACAGAAAGTTCACCTACTGCCGAAAGTTTACCGGCTGAAGAAAACTCTCAGGTTTGAGTTGATGTTTTTATTATTAAAGTGTCTATAAATTTTGCAGCAGGTGTTGCGTGTTGAAGGTCTCTGATCTGCATTCAAAATATAATCGTCCCCATATTTTATTACAGGAAGATCTATCGGATGCAATACCATTAGATGAACGTGTAGAGAGGTGATTAAAATCGTTGAAAACATTTCTCCGCTTAATTTGTTAATTACTAAAATGGTTTGCTGGTTTATATTTGCAGAGCTAAGCGCCTGGCTGCAGAACTGAGAATTAAAAAATTGAAAGAAGAGGAAGATGTAATTACTTAAATTATTAGGACTACCTTTATGATTTCTTGCTCGCTTTAATTTCATTGTAATTACCCAAGAATAAGAAAATAATTGCATATAATGTGAAGACCTATCGAACAAAGAATTTGAATAGATTAATACTTGCTGCGTTAGGTTAAAAAAACATGTTTAGACCCAGCCAGACCAACTTAAAAATTGATTTTGTAAGCATTTATTTTTGGTTACTGTCAAAAAGTGTTAAAAGACTACATTCTACCTACTATTTTTGATTAAGCTGAATTTCTGACAAGTACGCTAAAAATATCAACCTGTCGTTCTCAGATAGAAAAACAGAAAGAAATTGAAAGGCGAAAGATGGGAAAGCAGATGCTGCTCAACAAGCAAAAACAGCAAGAGCAAGAAGTGAGGAATGTGGCGGAAGAAATCGCACGAGAAAGAGCGGAGGAACGAGCAGCCAGAGAGAAAATCCGACAGCAGATCGCCCAAGACAGGTCACCTTGTCACCAAGACTGAAATTCTGCATGTTTTTCCATTGTTCATAACACGTGTGTTAACAATTTTGCAACGGTGAATTGCAGAGCTGACCGAGCCGCAAAGTTCAGCGTAGAGAAAGCTGCTGAGGAACGCAAGAAACAGGAGGAGTTGCAGGCCAAGCTTAAAGCCGAGCAGGAGCGAGCTGCTGTCGAAGCTGCAAACAGAAGGTTGGTAAATCCCGAAAACCCTGAATGCCAAAAAGGATATTGACTTGCAAATATTTTGGCTGTTCAGATCTTTAAAAAAGTAGTTATTGACTCGAAAGTTTTTGTTTTCTCCTTGCAGTCTTTTTGCCAGGCTCCAGTTCCGATTGCCGGATGGCTCAGCAACGAATCATCAATTTGACTCTGCAGCTCCTTTGCAAGTTGTTTTTGACTACGTGAAAGGGGTAAGCAGTTTATGATATTTGCGCAAATATGTACCTGATATGCCTTACTACAGGCATACTCTGCTTTGAGTCGATTCACATTCACAAATGTGCGCTTTGCAATTACTACACTAAATGGCACATGTTATCACTAGATCAAGTTTCAACCAAACTTTCCTCAACAATTTCCATTAAAAACATTCTGTATAAATAGTACACACAAATACAAGGCGCTCCTGCTGACCCAGAAAACCTGGAATTGTCAGGGAAGTAGGAACAACCTGAGTCAGGGAAATTTTCATCAGATAAAAAGCCATACTTCAATTGCCTTAATCTCAAGTGATGCTGCTATGGCACTGCTCAAAACAGGGCGTATCTAGAAACAATTATGCAATAATGGGGAATTCCCCTATTTAACATAGGACATATTTGACTTTTAAAATAATAAATAAACGTGTAATTCGTGAATTTTGTTCTACAACTATTCTACAAACATTATTTTTAAAACAAAACCTAGAAAAGTCCAGGAAATTGAAAATTTCATTTTGGCAGGAACCCTGATACAAGTCTGATTTCACATCGGTTTGTCTTCTAGCTTGGCTTCTTTTACACGTCTTATTGAAAAAGTTTAAAGCAAGTGATAGCAACATAGGCTTATTTAGGCAGGAAAAAGAAAAGTAGGAAATAAAAAAGATAGTATTTCACTCTCTCTGGTCCCAATTGATACGTAAATCCAGGGTATGCCTGTATTTGGTTTGTTTCCATCCTTAATCTTGCTGCTAATCCGTTGCCAATTTATTTTTTAGACCGTGAAACCACCCTTTTCGCCGTTCAAACTCTCCCTTGCATTTCCTAGAAGGGAATTCCAGAAAAACGATTTCTCCCAAACGCTCCGCGATTTGCAGTTGGCACCTTCGTCCTCAATTTTAGTTTTGCCGGTGACTGTTTTCTCTTAGTTGTTGCTGTTGTCCCATCGGTAGCGACATTTTTTAATGCGTACGTTATCTCTAGGTGCGTGGAACGGTCATTCAGTCGTCTGAAAATAGCAGTTTGATGGGCTTTCTGTTTCTCTTCGTGTCTCCCATTTTGACTATTTGGCGGTGGCTGCAGACGTTTCTGTTTTCTGGTCCGCCAAAACCTGATTCGACTACGAGATCGTCAACAACTCCCTCGGCTAGGAAAAATGCGTGAGTGAAAAACTGGTCTCATGTTCACAAATAGTCAAATCAAAGCTATAATTTGTTTGGATTTTTTTTGTGTGGGGTTACATTTATTGGTTTTACAAACTTTATTTTCGATGTGTTACACGGCGGCTTGAAAATGGATTCATCATTCGTGAATTTTTGACAAGCTTGATTTGCACCATTTATACAGTTTAGTTTTCTCGGTACCGAGAACACGATCTAAATCTGGATTTGTTTATCACGATTGCAGCCCAGAAAGCAACTCTAGACAGTTTGAGCGTCGCCAGGGAAACATATTCCGCATGTCTGACCCTGATGTCGAAGATGACGATGACAATAATACGTGGAACGGAAATTCTACCCAGCAGATGTAGAACACCGGCATTGAACTCTCTGTGTCTCGACCGTATTGATTAAATAAAACTAGGCACTTTTAAGGTGAGGATTATGCATTATTTTTGAAACCCTTTATTTGCTGGACCTCTAATGCACAGTAAATGGTCAAAATTTCTAGAGGATAGAGGATGATGGAAATGCATTAATCTTAGTTTGTGGGATTTACAAAATTTCCAGTTCATTTGTGCTCCCAACTATGTTGGGGCAAAATGGCTATACAAATAACCTTAAGTTCATTTTCTGCAAATTAGCACTCGTAAATATAGTGGAAATGTCTATTTTTTCTTGGTTTAAATTGAACTCTGAACATATATCCCAGTTAGGCACAGGTGAAACATCACTTTCTTAACTCACGTTGTTTTTAATCAGTGTCCTCAGGATGTTAATCACCACTTTGAAATGGTTACCAGGACTAAATTAAAAACACCAAGGCAAAGACAAGTTTAAAATTTATTTTCTGTGAATTCCTAGCAAATTTGTGTGCATAAATAAAACGGGCGTTTATAAACAACTCTGAGCGTGAATCCCAATTTTACACAGTTGAAACATCACAATTTTTTCTCACGCTACTTTAATCAGTGTCTTCAGAATGTTTATCACTACTCTGAAATGAATCCAACGTCTTTTCATCACGGACGGATCATCGCAAGTAACAATAGCAGATAAAAAAAACACGTCTCCTTATATCCAAAATCAACCTAACCTAGCTAAATCTAACCTTTTTTAACTGTTTAAATAATAGATAGTGACTGTAATCTAGTTATCCGTGATGATCAGACATGATACCCTTGAAATGTGTATGTTTCTCAAATTAATAAATTTATTTTTAATTAACAATCTTTAGATCCGCCTGAATGCTATTAGTATATTTGCTTTAGGACAGCTGTTCCCATTTTAACCTAAACAAATTTTGAATTGCAAGGTGAAGATCTTTACGATTTTGTTGGTTTAATTTTCCTATTGATTTGAAATAAATATGGGAATAATTTAGTAGATTTAATTTCCAAACCTATCAACGAGAACAAGTACAAATGCTAACAATGAAGTTATCAAAGCACACTGAAGCAAGAAGTCACACATTTGCAGAGCATCCAAGTGAAAATTGTTAAGTTATAAAAGAAGGTAATTTAAACGTTGAGTATTGCTTCTGGAAAAAGCAAGGATACATGCTACCCCATGTATATTTGCATGCTATATCAGAAATCCTACATATTCAATTTGACAGAAATGCCCATAAAGTTATAAAATGTGCCACCCCAAATAAGAAAAGAAGTGAAAAATTTATACTTTTTTCCAAATGCCAAAATATCTTTTATGGAAAATTGTTTGGGAAAAGTCACCAATTCGTGATGCATTTTCTCGGATTGTTTCAAAGGTTTGATAGCCGTTAGCGACATTCTTTAATGCATATCTAAGTGAATGAATTGCTTTAAATAATGGATTTGGCGAAGATGCCGTAATGCAAAAAATTACTCGTACATTTTTACGTCAAATACATACACATGTAATTGCTACCAGGTTTTCGGCTTTGGTTTAGAATTTAAAAATGTCCCGTTTATTAATAACAAAAAATGCGAAGGCTGCCATGTGTTTTTTCTTTCAAATTTCGTAAATTTATTATTATTTTGAAATTATTAAGCAAAGCTGAAACCCTAGTGGACGACCAATTTACATTGGGGGAAATAATGGGCAAATCATGGATTTTGGTTTTTTTTGTGGAAGATACTGTATGGCTGAGCCGAATTCATGCCCACATTGCAAAAAACTACTGGTACATTTTGCTTCAAATTGTTATTATAAAAGGAGATAATGGGGATAATAATTATTTGAAGTAAAATGTGGCATGGATTCGGCTCATGTACAGCATCTTCGACAAAAATTACCAAAATCCATTATTTGAAGTAATTTTTTATAAGTATTAAAGAATGCAGTTGTAAAGGGAATTCTAGATCACTGGAGCCAATCATGGCCGTTTGGAGGCGCTACTCTACCCAAAATGGCTTCCGCTGGAAGTTCCATCGATTTGGTGATTTTTTTTTGGCTTTTGGTTGCTTCCCTCCGAGTCGTTCAATTGGACTTGGCCCGTATTGATGCGTTTTTCGGGCGGCCAATCGAGATCCATAACCTATACGTGCAGACTGTGTCTGAATCATCGCGGATCCCTCCGTCGGCTGGTGATCATGTTGCCACCGCTCCGGCTGCAGCGTTTCGCGTGAAAACTCCATCGTTTTTCGCTCGCTCCTTGGGAATGTGATAGCGCGCTGGAATCCCTCGGATTTTCGACTGGATAATGGATTCTGCGTGCGGGAGATTAGCTGGGATTAACCGCGGCTCCATGTTGCTGCAAAATCTTCTGCTGCTCTTGTGCTTGGCGCTAAGATGCTGCGCAGAAGTAGAGACCAAAGGGAGCAGCACCTTCCACGGTGAGTACATCCAATGATCCGGTGGCTGTTGCTGTCATCGTCACCGAAACCCTTTCTGCAGTCGCCTAATTTAAGGGCCTAAAAATATTCTTATCAACAATTTCCAGCGTTTACTCAATTCAACCTTGATTTTTCCGTGTTTTTAAAATGAACAAGAAAAATGGAACGCTGAAATAGAACCCGCGTTCGATTTTCCCCGCGTGCGCTTTCGCGTTTGATTATTCGATTATTTACCTGTTTTAGATAACAATTTTTTGAAAAATAAATAATAATTAAAAGGAGATTAATTTTGCGTTAATTATTTCAGGAAGTAATTGCGACGTTTAGGCAATGCGCGGATGTTTTGTGGCAAAGTAATGCAAAAAATTGGACCTTGTGACCACTGCGGTCCTATTGCTGCATTCCAATTTCCAGCAGTCCTAAAACGTTGAAAAATGCAATTATTTTGTGAGAAATTCTCCGAAATTATTTGTTTTTAATAAACAAAATGATAAATCCTTCAGCTGAAATTGGACAAACGGAAGTAATCGCTGCAGGTTAGTGTGGCCTACCGCATTCCCACAGCGGAAGAACCCTTTGAAATACATGATATGATTTTGCGAGCAATTGCTCTGCACAAATAAATGCTTAATTTATAAAGATAATGGCATTAATAATATTTTTTGATGAATTTAGGGAAATTAAATTTTTTTAAAAATGTGCAAATTTGGTTTTAGGGCATCCCTGCTTTCCTTAAAAAAACTTGAATTAATTCGCGAATAAACGCCTCACTCATAGCCTGTGAGCTTTGCTGCAAAGCTTTTAGTGAATTGATGCTGCATCACGCCATTAAAAAAGCCTAAAAGCTTTTCCTGGGCTTTGTTTTTTTGTCAAATTTTTTCAGTGCCCGTTTTTTTACGGAATAATAAAAACTAGATTAAAAAAAAGCAAATATTAAGAAAAACTTCGCAAATTTTGAAGTTTTTGTATAGGAAGGAATAAATTAGAAAATAATTATTCAGATATTTAATTGGCATTGCATGTTTTGTCAGTCATTTTAATTGGTTTTGGTAAGTTTTCATATATAATTTCGAAATTACCTTAATTAAATTATTCATTGAAAATCAGGTAACCAGATTTAAGATGCATTTCGAGGCTTCGCCATTTAGGATGTAAATCCAAGATTAGCTTTTTGATCACCAATTTCGAGAAAATTACCCACAAAATTGAGCTAGCTGCTTATACATGTAGGTGCTTTCGATAATATTTTTTCAATAAATTATTCAGATTCGGCAAGCATAATGAGAGCTTTTGACATCATTTAGAAAACAAATATTGGGATTTTCTTATATGGTGAATATTTTCGAGAAAACAAATACAGATTTAAGAAACAAGGTGGTTTTGTCGTTTAGGAGATTAATTCGTGGCTAGTGTTAAACCTAATTTCTTGAAAATTAAGATAACTAATTCTCGTTGTTGCTTTTAGCGAAATTTTGGGTTAATTAAACCCGAAAATACCCTACTCAGTATGTAGCTTCCGGAACGCATTTTGTGTGACCTATATGATTTTTCCCCGCAAATTATTACGCGAATAAATTATTCAAATATAGTGCATATACCAGTAGGCGTCATTAAGAGATTATGTGAATATTTCGTTTTTGTCGTGAAAGCCACGCTAAATTGCGCTGCTCCACATTTTTATGGCTTGCAACTTCCAAGCTTCGAGTTTTACAAAATAAAAGGATAAAAAGTCATTTTGTTGCTGTTTTCTTTTTGGTGTAAAATGGGTGAATTTTCCGTTCAATGAATTATAAAAAAACCAAGATTTTTTGCAGGAAAATTGTTGCTCATGCTTTGAGCTTCAATGCCAATGCCGCCCAATTTCGCTATTGATTTCTTTAACAGGTTTCAGGTATTTTTTAAAACAACGATGGAATTTCTGTGCGGAAATGCAGTAGAATGCTGTGGAATAAATGTACCAAAATTTATCCACGAATTGAATGAAAAGTCATCTAATCAGCATTAAGATCACTATTTTTATGACTAGGGAACAGTTGAATTAATAAAATTCAACTGTTTAGGAAAAAAAAACAATTGCCAGATGTATTTGTTCACTGAAATAAAAAATACATACTGTAGCTATATTTTGCTATTATTGTTGGTAAATTTTATTTAAAAAAATACACCGTTTTGTTATTTAAAAGTCAATCCAATTCATGTGTATTTTTAATAAATGTTTGCACCTAGTTATCAAAAGATATAATATCTGAAAAATAATTATATGTAAAATCTTTTATTTCTGATTTGAATTGATTATTTTTACTTCTTTTTGTAATTTTTTATTAAATCAATTTCATAGATATAAGCTTAATAGAATGAATATTTTTCAAGGAACTTTTCATGTTTGGAATTTCTGTTAGCATATGAACTGGTTTTAGCTCTAATCGGGTCAGTCGTGTTTACAAATTGGTTACATTGGCCATATAGACCTTTTATTTTTGTTGTGACGTCATTTCGGCAATGACGTCACCGTTAATTCTCCACATTCACGCTAATATTTCTCGCTCCAAAAAACTGGTAAATTGTTTCTTGGCAAAGGCTTGCAAAATGTCACAATATTGCCCCCTTTCTTTATTTTGAAATCGCTCTGGCATGAAAATTCAATTTGTTTCCGCGAAAGGAACCAATTTTTTTAGGGTTTACGAAATAAGAATATATTAAAATATTTTTTTAAAAACAATTCCAATAATTTTAATAGTTTAATTATACCTAATGCCAGTTATGGTAGTCACTATCACTTTGATTTTTTTGAATTATCGCGCAATATTACAATTAGTTTTTAAGGTTATCATTTTTTTTTTGCTAAATGAGAAGCATTTTATTAATAAATTGCTAACGTTACACAAAATTGCACAAAAATTAAAATTAGAAATAAAAGATTTTATATATAATTATTTTTCAGATATTATATCTTTTGATAACTAGGTGCAAACATTTATTAAAAATACACATGAATTGTATTGACTTTTAAGAAAACTGTAATTTTTTTAAAATAAAATGTACGTCACAATCATAATTTTAGCTTTAAAATGGCATTGAGTTAAATTGCAATTACATTTTGGTCTAACCGTTTATTAAGGCAATTTGTGACGCAATTGAAATTTATTTTATTTAAAAATATGCTGACAAACATTCTTAACTTAAGCAGGGTTTTTGAAATCAGCATTGGAAATAATGCAGTTATTAAAATCAACAAGTTATTCGGTGACATAAAAAAAGTGTAATGTCACATGTGTGCTCGAAAACAATGTCCTTTTGAAATTTTGAGATTGCATTTTGAAATTCTGAATGCATTCTAAAATGAGGTTTGATGTCCTAAAACGACTCATATTTAAACGTACGTTTTCATATTAATTCGATAAAAATAAATGATAATTAAAGAAATGGCAAATATTTTCTCGAAATTGACGTGATTTTGAATTGCAATGACATCAATGAAAGACTAAATTCTGACGTTCTGAAATGATGTTCGATGTTCTAAAATGGGCGATTTTTGTTTTAATAACAAATAATACAAGTAATGCCCCAAATATTGCATGCATTGCTCGAGTTCATTTATGGACTTCCCTTTCCGTATTTTTCCATCTTTAGTTGTTTTTTGTTTTAGTTTTGTTTCTCCGCCCTTGGTTTAATGTATTCCGTAGTAATGTCAGTGCAATTAACGCTTGTTTTATCCTTTGTAAGGAGCGTTTTTACAAGCACGAAAATTGCGTGAACCTACTACATTGTGCTTCGTTTGCTTTTTAGCCACGAATCGATATCGCGGGTGGGGCCTAAGACTTAATAGAATGCGGCCCTAGGGCCCGAAAAAAAACAATGAAAATTTAATCAGTAAGCCACTCCGCTGCACGATGCGTAGGCTAAAATTGCCCTTTTCAGAATGGGCAGCCCTGTGATGCCCCCTAACTTGGTGGTCAGTTAGGGCGCTATGATGGTCAAATATACTCATTCATTTGGAAAGCTGCCTACAGGGGACATAAGTTCCAAACTAGCTTTAAAATTGGAATTTCTAGGGCTCAATATGTAGGAATTACTTTTTTTTTAATGCACAACTGACCAATAATACAGCGAAATTCACTGTAATTGCCCGATGGTAGTTCGTGACAAAATGAACCTGTTTATATTGACCACCCAAGGGACCGGACAAAATCGGTCACTGTGATCGGGTGGTCTAAATAGCAAGGTGGTCAATTTGGCAAGTTTCACAATATTTTTAATATTTTTTATTAATGAAGTTTATTAGCTATGCCGTTTTTATTTCTGGAAATTGTCATTTATTTTGTGTAGGTTTCAATTCTATTTCATTGCAGTAAGGCAGTGGAATTCAACGCTACTAGTCAATGATAATTGAAAAATAAACTTTGGGATTAATCGTCAAACTATATTAACCAAAGGTTATTAGCGTTTAATTTTCTGAATTGATCATTTGTTTTATTTCATTCACTTTAATTGAACGATGATTTTGTTTTCTAAATTATAAATTTACACCGTCATGTATTACACGGTAAAAGTTAAACATTCATTTATTGAAATATACGGTATTTAATGCATTTATGTATGCTGTATTTTTGTATTTGAGATGTATCGTATATATTTATAACATTTATAATACGGGCTGCAAAAATTTGCCTCGATTAAGACGTTAATTGTATACGTTTATCTTTTTTAGCTTTTTAAACAGTAAGTAATTTCGCTTTCCATTTTACTTATCTTTATACCTATCTAACCGGAAGAAGGAGTTCTCTATTGAACCTCTATAAAATGGGCCAAATGTAATTAAAATTTGGAGAGATTTGTTTCACATCCTTTACATGAGTATTTTTTGAAATACAATTGTACGTTGAAGAAATAAAGGAAGGAAACCCGACGTCGATTGATTTTTTTTTTATATTCAAGCTATTAGTTGATAAAACAGGTTTCTTTGTCACGAATCTTTTTTTTTTTTACAAATTGCTTTTAAACTGATTTTATCGGTGCTCGATTTCATAATTGAATTTTTTCATATTTAGGGGTTGGAAGGAAGACAAAATGTATGAAACATTTTATAAGTTTTCAGAAGGCAATTAAAATGATCCAACTGTGTAATAATGTATTCATGTCACATTAAACTTTTAGAAGTTCTAATTCCATAGCGAATTCATAGATCAATATTTTCTAAATTTGCGCCTTTATTTTTGAAATATATTTTAATGTAAGGCTATGTGTGTTTATTCATGCATATTTATACAATCTTATCTTTTTTCCCTTAATTTATGTAGATTAATTATTCAGTCATAATGCATTCATTTGAAACATGTGTTCATAAAAATGCATGCTCATTTAAAACGTAAAATAAGCTGGAAAACGACATGTTCATTAATTCCTAAGTTTAAGACATGTGCATTTTTAACATAAAATGTGTTCACTTCAAACCTAGGGCAATTTTATTTCAAATACATAAAACATGCTAAAAAAATACAAGAAAGGCATTTTAAGATGCCAAAAAATTTTTTAAATCACTGAAGTCTTTAAAATTCATTAAATTACTGTGAGGTTCATTTAAATTTGTTATTTGATTTAAAATATAAAATATATAATAAAAATAACATATGATATAATGTAGGCTACAATAAAATATGCATGTACTTACAAAACAATGTAATGTGAATTAGAGAACATATTTTTAAATATAATTTTAAATTTAAAAAAATCCCCTTTTATATTGCTATGTAGCTTTCATGTTTTCATTAATATGCGTGTATTAAAATATCACATGCTGACAGTAATTACAAATTAAATACCTTGAGAATTCGTTGAAATATTTACGAAATTCTGTTGACACAAAATGTTGCATTTATGCCAAAAACAAATACAAACAAAAATGCAAGAAATATAAATGCAAATTTTGTTTCGTATACCTAA
The DNA here is from genome assembly GCA_034700785.1 of Rossiulus vilnensis. NCBI lineage: Eukaryota > Metazoa > Arthropoda > Diplopoda > Julida > Julidae > Rossiulus > Rossiulus vilnensis. Next base: position 27,765 of record JAQIXS010000203.1, on the reverse strand, counting down.
TATCACGCAGTTGGGGATCTTATTATAAAAGTGGCTTTAGGCCTAATTTAATGCCACTATTTTGATCAAAGCAATTTATTTCGTTTGACGTTGAATCTTAATTTGCATCCGGACCTAACACGTCAGTGTTTTGATTTTGCTCCCTATGGAAACATAATTCATTATTTCCCGCACGTTTCCATTATTGGTCGGCTTAGGGTTACCAGAATGAATCATGGGAAATGACAAAATGACTAAATAAATAACTAAACGAGCAAGAAAAAAACCTCCCCCCCTCCCCCAACATAAATGCCATAAATCTAGCAAGCAATGCACATAATATTACAAGGCCGATGACATGGAAACGAAAATTCGATGTGTTTTGGTTTATGGCTGCCATAAATGTGTACTTAGTACTTGATCCTCGCCTGGAAAATTACTCCAAAAAATATAAAAAGGCTAAAAAAATCAACGATCCTGAACCTTGCAATTTGTTATCAGATCGGTTAAAGTTGAGGCTCGAAATTATGGCTCAGGTTTTAACCTGTGGCCCCATCCTGTGGTTAAATAAGTTAACCCAAGTGAAACGCCATATCTGACTGTGGATCTCCCACAGAGATAGCGATAGTATCAGTTGGTGTATTCTAATCTAAATATTTTAATTGACCGTTAAAATCAAAAGATCAAAAAAAAATCTTTGAAAAGTATTTTAACTATTTTGCGAATATTTAACACAATTTTATTTAACAGAAACAACTAACAGTAAAATCGAATGGGTAATCACCACCAAATTTATCTTAATTTAATCAGTCGTTGAAATCGAATGTATGTGTATGGTCATCAGCGAATTTAACCAAATTTATACAAATTTCATTGAGCATTAAAATCAGCTAAATAATGATAAAATCTTGGAAAGTGACCTGTAATAGTTATTAAGAATTTCCAATTTGATGTTAATTTTATTCATAATGTACTTATAATTGAACATGTAAGAGGATTGCATCAAATTTATATTGAATTAATTTAAATTTAATATAAATTTATAAATAAAAACGATAAATAAAAGTGATTTAATATAAATTAAAAAAGCATTCTCTGATGATTATAAGAAGATTGCATCAAATGCATGTTAATTAATTTTTATTTAAAATAAATTATATCCGATTTTACATGTATATATATGTAATTGATCAACTTAATATGGGTTGGTGCAACCAACATTTAATGACATCAAATAAATATCAGTTTAGTTTAATTAGTTCTGTTATTTTTAATAGTTTAATTAATTGTTTAAATAATAGTTCTATTATTTAAATGTATAAATATTGTGTCCTTGTATTATGAAACTGGAAAAATACATTTGACATTTCTTTTAAAAATAAATTTAAATTTTAAAAACGAGAAATTTAATTTAATCTGCCTTTTACTATAGCTGATGTTTTTTTATTAGCTTTCTCAACTACTACGTAAAAATAGATGTCAGCAATAATTTTGAAAAAATATCGCATTTTTCCTTTTAAGCTACCTCACCATTTCTGTTCCATGCCCTAGAATTCGATTTATGTTTTTTATTATTCAAAAAAGTGGACCAAGGTCGCTTTAAAGGTGCATAGAGGGAGCCACTATCGAATATTAAAATTTTATGGAAAATGCTTTTATCTGCTTCCATTTTAGCATTTTATGACGATATTACTGGCTGCCCCTTTGGCCTTCAAAATTTACATCTGCCTTTTACCAAATACAGTATGTGCGTCCAAAATACAGAAAGGACCGTATTTATGTTTTGTATTTATATTTCTTATCAATACATAATTTTCCTCCAAATTCTGCATGGAATTGTATTTATAGAAATTTTACTTTTGAAATTATGGTACATTACAGTACATGCAGGTAACTATAAGGAAAATCATCAGGGAATTATTTATATCATTAATAGTTATATTATATCTATTTTATTTTGCCGAAAAGTTCAGTTTTCTGCTGTAATATTTTATCGTATTTTTTTGCGAAAGATAAATAAACAAGGAGTTTTATTTGAAATATTCCGTTAAATTTTGTGGATAAAATAAATTGGATCGTGTAGGATTTGGTCTTATTTTGTTTTCTCAAAAGATATTTACGATAATAAGTTAACATTTTTGACATAATTATTTGTATGTTATTGAGTTGATTTTTATTTAAACAAAGAATCTTTTTGATTTTGGTTTCATTAACTAGAAGAAATAAATGACAAAATTTACAACAGAAAGTGGAAAATGTTACAAATATTGAAAATAACCAAACAAAAAAGACAAGACTTTTTTACCAAGTATTTTAGGTTGCATGACACAATTTCTAATTTTTACATACATGTTTTTAATATTAAAAATAAGGAATAGATCCAAAAATATCTAGAGAAAACAAATCACGAATTTTCTGAAAATTTCTTACTAACAGCGGATAATAATCACTGCACGCATTTTTGAACTGTACATAACTGAATTTGTGAATTAAATCCTTCGTATAATGTATTCACAAATCACTATCCAAGATGTTAAAAATACAGAAAAGGTGATATAAAATCAGATTTTGTTTTTTTAAATTTTCACCTAATATTCACCAAAGAAATATCCACCAAAATACCGTATTTTTTTTAACAAATGACTTTTTTATTTTCATTTTACAGTGGAATAATTTTGTTCTAATTTTTATTTTATCAAATATTTTTTTATTGACCCTAGCGTTGAACAAATTCGAGACACACATGTACATGTACTTCGGCTCAGTTTAAAAACTTGGAATTTGGAATTTCAAATTCCAGAAAAGCGAAAAAAAAAAACACTACAGATAATTTCAGTATGTTTGAAATGTTTACTATTTTATATCATATTTGTCTTTGTTTCTTTGCTTGGTTTTTTACAGACTTAAAAAAATTGGGTTCTCCGTGTTCCGGCGAAGACCACTGCATCAACATTCAAAATGGCTTCTGTGAAGTCATTTCCAATTTATGCAAATGCAGGGACGGTTATCCTGTGGCCAAATCCGGGGATATCTGTTACGAAGGTAAGATTTATAAATCTTCGTATGAAACCTAATTAAAATGACGTCATGCAGTGCTTTTTCATTCATTTCAATCATCCATCATTCTCGTACAGTACTTTGATCACTGGCAATGCCATTGTTTAATTCTTTCATTTTGAGATATTTAAGAAAAGAAAAAAAAAAAGAACTGCGTGCGTCCTGGTATCGATCCCGGCCAATTCCATTCAATTTTTTTTGTGTGGATTTTTTTTATATTATCTTTCATCGATATCACGAATAGCTCACGAAACGACATTGGCCGGTGGTCATTTCAAAATACCAATAATGATGATAGTAGTGATGATGATATTGCTTGCATATTTATCCCTGTTGGGATTGTTCTTGTTTGGCCATCGTTTCCTAGGAGTCCTTGATTTATTGACCAGTGTCCGAGCGGCACCTGCCAGACGCGTCCGCGCTTTGGGACGTCCAAATGCGATTAATTATTAAAAAGTCCAGTCACGTGACCCGCTTGGTCAATACAAAGAGAATAATGACTACTTGACAATCGCCCCTGTTTTCTTTTGCATTTAATCACACCTTGGGATTGCGCCACGGACAAAAGACTGACTGACCAACGGCATTGATTAAGCGTCTGGCATTCACAGGGCTAATATCATTCATTTTTGTTATTATTAATATCGCTAAGCAAGGATACAGGGTGTCCCTAAAGTCAGATTTCCATTTGGAGATTTTAAATTTTTGCACTTTTTGATTCTACCAAAAATATACCGCAGTTTCTGGGACACTCTGGATTTGACCAGTGGTCGTTAGCATGGAAAACGTTCTGCTCTGATATGGGCAAACATGGCTTCAAATATGCGAAGATTTCCTGTACTCACAGTCAAGTATTGGACTAGTACAGGGTGTTTCTAAAGTAATTATCAATATGGCGAATTATTTAATAGTATTTTAGGGTTTGTTAAAATTGATGATGTGTCACGGTTAAGGTATTTGTCCAATTCTGATAAGGTATTTGTTTTCTATTCTGATAAGGACACCTGCGACTTCCGCACTTTTAGTAAAATCGTTGATCAATACAGGGTGCAAACATCAAGTTTTCGGTTTTATTTATTTACATTTTACTTTTCCCAAAAATAGTTAAATGACACCTTGTATTTGTCCTTTGGTCGCATAGGGCACTTTTCTTCTCTGATGTGGGAACACCTGGCTTCAAATACTGCAAAATTCCGTACTTGCAGTCAGACACTGGACCAGTACAGGGTGTCCTTGAAGTCAACATCAATTTTTGTTTTTGTTCGTTTACATTTTGCTTACCCCGTAAATAGATATGCATTTCAGTGACAATCCGTAGATGTACTGTGGTTTTTCGGCGTTGATATGGGCACGTCTGGCTTGAAACCAAATACTGGACCAGTGTAGGGTGTCCCTAAAATCAGTGTCAGATTTTTTAAAATCAAATTCCTGCAATAGTTAGCCATTACAATGACAACCTGTATCTGTCCCATGGTCGCATAGGACACTTTTTTCTGTCCTGATATGGGGACATATGATTCCATATCTGACAACGGCTTCCATTCGTGTTTTGGGGTAATTTCCAAAAAAAAAGCCATCCATTGTTACTCCGCCCTCCTCCTCCCCATCCCCCTTAGCCCCCTTCATCACCCCTTCCCTACATTTAGTATAAAATGCAATATTTCCATGATGATAATCGCGGTGGTTATCATCCCTGAGGAATAATTTCATCGTTGACAGATGGCGCTGAAGAGGGGGGAAGGGGTTGTTAGAGGGGAAGGGGTTGTTAGAGGGGAAGGCTAATTAGGAAGCCCCCCCCCCCTACGCTTAATGAAGCTACCAGTCGGTCTTGATAAAAGGATGCTGTCGAGGGTTTGCGTTTAAAACAGTCATGACACTAGGAAAAATTGGAAAATCTTTTAATTACAAGCCGTTGAAATTGAGCGTTGAATGGCAGAGACAGATGCAGGAGCGCCGTTCAACCGTGTCGAATCGATAGCCGGGTGGGTCGTTCATTAAATCTGTCATTCGCAGAAATCAATTTTTTTTTCTCTCTCAACAACTAGGCTAAAAAATCGAAATGAATAACGAGTAACGAATAATGAAAAATGAATCTTAATTTTTTGAGCAAACCAAATCGGTTTACTTTTTAAAAGAAAGATTTGTTTTGAATATAGGCCTAATGGTAATAACTAAGGGTTTGGTAAGAGCACATTTATTATTTTTGTTGTTGCAAATGGCTGAATCACTAAGTGCTCCTTAAATCGCTGCCTAGAGAAATTTAACAGGGTTTCCCCTAGACATGGAAAACTTGGAATTGTCGGGGAGATTGGAAAGTTTGGAAAACGTTAGGGAAATTCGTATGTTTATAAGTGGTCATTTATAAGTTCATATATTGACATCATCAAGCATACTTAAGATAAAGCTAAATATGGAAAATATTCGATTTACTAATGAAGACAACTTTAAAATACATGTAAGTTACTGTATAATTATTTTCCTGGTATGGTATAGTAACATTTTAGAAAATTACTATCAAGTATATTACCTAATAAATACTTTGTTTAAAATTTCATCAAAAACTATTTTTTGGCTAATTAAAAATCTTTTTTAGAAACAGGTGTGTTTTACACAATCATTGAGGTACATTATATTCCTTATGCACCTAATTAAAATGTACTTGATAGATCTTTAAAAATTAACGAAAATAAGTATAATTTCAGAAAAGCACTGATCAATCTTTGACATTTAGCTTAGCAAAAAAGGCTTAAAACTCTTTTTTGTTATTGTTAAAAATTGTCTTAAAATAATGATTTTAGAAGTCTAAAAACTTCGGTTAAATATTAATGATTATGGTAAAAAGAACCATACAATTTATTTTAATTAGTTTTGATAATTTTAATGATGTTAAAGTACTTTAAGATGCAGGCCTACTTAAAGATGACTCGATTAATCCACTTAGTTAGAGCGTGGAGCATCCGTTGTTTAGTTACTACTTAATGATGACTCTTAACTGCCCGTTTAAGTGTCAGACTTTAGCTCTTGATGTGTTTGTCATGTGTCAACTTTAATGACAAATGACCATAATAATATTTATTTTGCTCTTAAGCTGAGCTTATTAAAATGATGTGCACCGCAGTAAGTTAGGATAAAAGCCAGTTAAAGGCCTGTAAAACTATTTAATATCTGGTTTATTGAATATTTGCAAATTGAACTTATTTACCTGTTGATCTAATATACCGTTAATTGCAGTATCTTACTCGTTTCTAACAATTGATTTTCATAAATTTTTCTGTTATAAAAATGGTATATTTCTAATATTTTGCTTACATAGTTTAGGTTTTGAAGACTTAACGATTTAATCATTTATATTAAAAACATTTCATGCCTTTAAAATCAGGTGATTAAAATCTGAATTATTTGTGTTCATCAAAATTCATTAAATTGACATGAAAAATCACACTGTTAGGTTTTGGTTAAATTATTAATTTTAAGTCATTGAAAAGTCATTTAATGAGTATGAATGTCATAAACTAATATATTTATAGACTTAGTTTGAAAAAATTTGAAAAGGTCTGTCACAAAAAAAAATTATTATCCGATATATTTATATTTAATTATTGCGTTACATTTTCCATTTTCTATATTTCATTGTTAAAAACGACGTGTTAAAGAGGGATAGAAATATAAAGTGCTTGATTTTATATCACCAAGTCATTTAGACCCTAAATTTCATCAACGAAAACAAGAGTTAGTTAAAATAAAACGTCATATTAACTCCGATTATACTTGAAAATAAAGCGTTTATTGCAATCCTGGTTTGGGTAAGCATCAAGATTTTTAATCACAGATTAGCTAACTTTCGGTTAGCCTTGGTTTTCAGTTGATTTCATTTTCTAAAAAATAAAATCTAAACAGCGGTACACTGAAATTATTAATTTTTTATGGTTAATTATTAAATTTCTCGTTTTTTACGACAAAGGCCCACTTAAGCAAAGTCAATTTACCGAAACTCTTGAAGCCTTTTTTTCTCCCTGAACATTGCACTTGAAATTCCAATAAAAATTCTTAATTGAAGAGTGAGTGGGCGTTTTCTGTTTGAATTGCTCCATGAAACTCCACGGCTCATGTTTGGCCTAGTTATTGATTGATTTAAGTGGTTGCACTGAGCTTCTTCGGTTAATCAGCTAAGGGGCGTAATTAGAAGACAGTAAAACAAACAAACTCCAGTTAAATCAAATCAACTGACAATAGAGCTTTAATCGTTGATTAGCAACACCTGCTACTGAAGGCGGAAAGTGAGACGAACAAGCCATTAACGGTCTATAGATAAATTCGCCGATTAAATTGGTAAACGAAAACGAAGGACTAAATTAATCTCTCAGGTAACTGACAATGGTGCAACGCTGGCCTAGATGTTAGTACATTTGTTGATTTAATTAGAATCAAACGATATGATTGATGCCCATTAATTATGGTACAACGATATTTGATTATTTGTTACCTTTAAACTCTACATAATTTTGATTTGTTTTCAAACTGACTTCAACGAATTATAAAGTATTTTCGAGAATACAATCGAGGTGATAACTATCATACTTTTTTTTTAAAAAAAAAACATGTTATTGATTAATTATATTGTGCAACCAAATATTTTCGTTAGTTATATTTATAGTGTAAATAATTTTCAAATATAAGTATATATCGGCGAGTTCAGGCATAACAATATACATGTGGATATAATTAAAGTAAATGCATATAAAAATTAATAAATTAATTTTGCTCTTGACCTACTGACGTTAATTTTTACGTGGTAGGCAGCGATTTTAATGGATCTACCATAAACCGTTTGATAAATCGAATTTCAATTAAAATGGAGAAAACGGTAATAATGCGAAAATGTGTTTCATTGTAATTAATCTAACGCTCTGCTTTAAAAAACCAGTTTGAACATTATCTGGTTTAATTTAATCGGAGAGTAAGGTAATCAATGGTAGCTGTGGCATTTTATTCGTCAATTAACTATCCACAGTGAAACATCAACAAAGGATATAGTTTTGTTTTTAATATGTTAGCAGTGATTGCCTGCCATTTAATTTTAAGGGGCAGTATGTTATTTTTTTTTTCTAAATATTTTAAGCACAAAGCCGAAATTGTATTTATCATAAACGTTAATAAAAGTGGCGTTATATTACGATTATTTATTTCCATTTTTTTCCAAACATAAATACAGCATGTTTTGCAGTTAATATTTCTGTACATAATTATATACAGTATGTACACTTGTTTAAGCAATGGTGCTGGAAAACTGCCAATACGCATTTTACTAAAATGCTGAATATATGCATGAATATATATAGTATTTGATGAATTATGATAATTTATTTCTTCAAATAGATAAATGGAATAACGAGACTTTCCTGTAATTTTTATTTTAAACCATAACTACACATTTAATTGCAATAAAACTAGTTACTGTAATCCTGTGCTACATTTTGAAGAAATAAATTGACATCTTTCTGCCTTCCTTTAATATAGGACTGGAATTTTGATTCGAAATAATTTTAAGATATGCAGCAAGTTTTATAGCAGTTCACCTTATAATTCCGTAAATTTATTAAATACCAATAAGTTCAAACAAAACATATAAACGAAATGTAAAGTAAAATCAATGCATCTTATGTTTTATATGTTAATTTTTTCCCCTCTATTAATAAACAAAGGATGAATGTGCGGTTCTTGGTACTGGATATTTTATTCAGCGAATTTGATTGATATTTCTTCCCTGAATTATTTAGTGTGGTTTTTTTTCTGCGTCCTCTGGGATTGAAACAGCAAGTCATGATTTACACGCTAAGGAGCTTTTTAATATTAAACGCATCGATTCCACGAAAGCACTGAATCATTTACGTGCGTGAAAATGACAGATTTTTTTTTTAAAAATGTTGGATTTCTTTTGAAGAAGTATACGTGACTAATGATTCAAAGTTAATTTGCAGTTTTCTAAAAATAAAAAAATTATATAAATTCTCCTTATAACATGCATGTGTGAAATTCATACCCCAATTTCGAATTCGTGAAAATTTCAAAAGCCATGTTAATGTCAGCTTTAATCCGAAATATGCAGTATTCAGTTATTATTTACGTGTCAATAAATTGTTGTAATAATAATAATAACCTTCAAAAATCAAAGGTTTATGTAATAAGACGCTACAGATTGAGACCTTCTAGTGAATAATGCTAGTTTAATTTGTGTTTCATTATTGCTCATTATCTTGGCTTTTTGCTCCGATTAACAGGGCATTACTTATTTGAAGAAATTAAAAACAAATTGCGTAGAATTCAGCGAATTTGCGTGCTGGAATATTTCCGCGTAATTATTACGAATAATTTAAGCAAAATACTGAGAAGAGTACTGGCGCTGATTCGTGTTATTTATAGGCGAATTCCAGGGCTAATTAAGGCGTAATGCATTTCGATTAATGGCGGATAATTAAATTATAAAATGTCGGCCAATTTTTAATGGACGGTAATGTATTCCAAGGGCTTGTCTCATATTGAATTGGCACACAGGCTTTTAATATGATTAATTGCACGATATTTGTCAGTTTGGAACTGTAATACCCATTGGCTTATGTTTAGATCACTTTAAAAAAACTAATTTTAAAGGTCAAATCAGTTAAATCTGTCGAATCATCATTTGTGTTAATTTAAAATACGTTTATTTATTAAATGTTTCATTGTGTGAGATGTTGTATTTTTAAACCCAATTGTTACATGCAGGATATGTGATCATTTACATTAAGCATGTATATACATCTATATTAAAATTTCTTCAAATTTGAAAAATAAAGTAATTTTTATTTCAAAATTAATGATTTTTAAACTGCTTATACAAATATTTATATAACGTTTTAAATAAATGTTTACTGGTAAATTGGTAATGCAAAGTAATTTGGTAATGTGCATGTGGTAATGTATTTGTTAAACTGTTGATAAAAATATTTATATCAAAGTTTTAAATAAATTTAAATCAGTTCTTGAGATGTTTTCAGTCATATAAATTAATGAAGTCAATTGAGGAAAATGAGGTTTATTTACATGTATATGCCCTAATGTTTAGATATTTATGCATGCTGCAATTTATTGCTATTTATTTTGAAGAAAAAGGAAATCATGTTTTTAGTGACGAATCTGTGTTAAAATACCATTTTAAACAATTAACTAATTATCATAGAACAATAATTATTGTAATTATTTTCCCATACGTTTGACGAATTTTATCATGGCAATAACTTCATATCGAAGATGTAGACCTTATTTATATAGAGTGCCACGTATAAATGAATTACAATAAGTTAAAAGTATAACAGGATACACAATACAAACATAGAGTGAAACCTGTCAAATTAACCACCTACCTTTGTTGACCGATTTTTAGGGTCTCTTGAAAATGCTAAGGTGTCCGATTTGTCCGGTCCCTTGGGTGGTCACCATAGCACAGGTTTCACTTGTTCATTAAAAAATGTAATATAAGTAATCATTTCAAACTATGTCATAATAAATTATTTAAAACAATTACCGAAATGTCTAGGTTTAAATTTTTTAAAAATGTTTATTTTGTTTTTTACAGCTGTGGCCTTGAACCACTCTTGTGTCCTCGATGCCCAGTGTGAATACAAAGATCCCAACTCTCATTGTTGGCAAAGCCTGTGTCAATGTGAACAAAACTACGAATTGAAATTCGACAGCAACGGAACGGCAGTTTGCAACAAAAGTAAGCTTACAAAACAATAACGTCATATAAATTGTAAATTTGGTTTAATTCCTTTTCACCATCTCTTTATAAAAGATAAAAACCTTATATTTTTCAATGGTCAAGATGCTTGAGGTGCATATTAGGATACATGTTGCATAATATCCTTCATGATTGATTCGATTTTGTTTGAAATTTCGCCTCCGGCATTCCCTATATTACAATTGATCGTAACATTTATTCTAAATTTATCTAAAAGAATCTAAAAAAATCTACAATAAAAATCTAATGGAAAAATCCATCGTTTCTTTGTTATATTTTAATTTTGCTTTTTAGCTATCATTTTTCGGTGTTTTAAACCTAAAATATTTAAGTATTCCAAATTAAATAAGAATAAAATCCCTACGCTAGATATGCATTTATAATTATTATTGGAAAACTATCTAAGCAGATCTAAAAATTAGAATAAAAATGTATGAGAAATATTGGTCATTTCGGATTTTAATTTTAATTTCGACTAATTGGTCCCCTTCATAAGTTGTATACGTATAAAAAAAATGTTAATACATAAAAATGGTCGTGAATATCCATCATTTGTGATTATTTCTTATTTTTAAATTTCGTCTTAATGCATTTATTTTTACATTTTTTATTTATAACTTTCGGTGTCCCTCTTATTTTTTAATAGGCCTGACAGTTAGCGAATATCAACGAAATGAATTCATGTAACAATAATTATATTTTATATCAAATTCCCTCAAGTCAAACGTTATTTTCATTTCTTAAGGGCCAGGTAGCACCAAGATAAGTTTAGCGCACTTGAAAAATAGTCCCTCTGAAAGACTCTCAAAAGAATATGAGAAAATAAGAGTTTTGAAAAACTTTAAATTAGTCAGAAAGGGTTATTACGTCTAATTTTTCATTGGGATGGTGTCTACTGGTGTCCTAGACCAATTTAAAATCTACATGGATTCAAATGAATAATGAAAGTCTGATTTCTCCAAATCATTGTGTCTGGAATCAGTGCTTTCGGTGCCTCCTTTGCGCCCCTATTGTTATCATTGATCCGATTTTTATTCGCCAAGTAAGCCTAATGCATTCATCGGCTTCGTGTTTCTGACCAATTAAAAGCGGTATTTATATCGACCGGAAGCGTCATTAATCCGCGGCCAATAATCGTTATTTTTGCCTGAACCGTGAAATTAAGGTGAATCTGGTCTCCAATTAAGTCGGTGCGAAATCTCACCAATGTGTTTTAATTATAGATAAGTTGATCAAGACGTTAATAAAGTCGTTCCATTTATTGGTTAATTGGTCATCCTCAGGGTTCTAGAGCCCCAGAGGAGTGGGTCATTTCTTCCTCACTATGTGCATGTACAGTATATTGAGGTGTATTATTACATTATAAGGTATTTAGTAGGCTAGATCAAGAATTCTACTTATCAATATTATTATTATTTCTTTGTAAATTCTTAGAACATCGATAACTTTATACCAAAATACTTGAACCCGGGTGAAAAAAAAATTAAATTTTAGCCATATGCATGAGCATATTTAACTCATTGTTATCCTACATGTGATTAGAACAGAAATTGGATTCAAATATGCCTATATGGCTATATACGGTATGTCTCTTCATATCCATATTTGCTCATGTACATGTCCATGCCCGCCCATATATGTTTTAACATATGACCGTATATATATTGTTATACCAGAAATTGGAGTCAAATGGACTTATATGGACATTAACGGTATAACCAATTATATCCATAATGTTGTTGCATGTGGCCGTATATAGCAACATATTTACAGATCTGGCCATCCATAGTTCTATTTGCATAGCTAGAAAATATATTGCAGTAACCAGCTTATGTTAAAATTAAAATTTAAGGAATGTGGGCAACAATGAGATTGTCTTTAGTGAAAAATAGAATATTTTCCATATATGGCCATGCATGCTATCATATATAGTTTTATATAAAGTTGATATGTGTGACGATGTCAATATATGACCGTATGTGAACTTATAAATAGCTTAATCTGACTCGCACATTGCAAGTTATGGTATATAAGACCATATTTAACTTTTCTTATATATGTCCGTACATGTCAACACATTTACAGAAATTGTCTCTGTTTATATCTGGCAAATATATTGCAGTAACTTTTAAATTAAAGTAAAATTGTATTTAATTTGGCATGTAATAGGCCTACATTTATTTGATTACACGAAATGGGCAGCAATGAGACTGTCTTTAGTAAAAAAATCTAATATTTTTCATATACGGCCATATAAGCAGTTATACATGGTTTTATATAAAGTTGACATGCATAACGATGTCAATAATATGGCCAAACATGGACCATATCTGACACATACATGGGCATGTACTTGCATAAATAACCTGATATATGGCCATATTTATTCTCTCAAGTACATTTCTGTCTAAATATATTTAGATTTTAATTAAATCTGGTCTAAAATGACTTGATTTAGAAGAATGGTTTGATATGTTATTTATCTAAGTGAATTTGGATGTTCAAAATACTTCTAAAGACAGGCTTTGTCCCATCCAAAATGGCGTTGAGGGTACGTAAGCCTAGGCCAAAATATACTTTTATGAATAGTGCACGCAATATAAGGGCCTTATCGCTAGATTGCAGTTAAGTTGACTAGATTTAACAATGGCACACGTGATATTTATTCATCCATCCAGTGGACAGATCAATGGCTGCCTAGCAACCGACCCTATTTGGATTTAGGAGAATAGGTAACGAAATCTGTAACACCTGAACCTGAAGCACCCCACCCCCCTCCATCTTGCTTCGCTATTTATTTTTAAATTATGATAATGGGTTTCGTGTCATTGTATGTCATCGAAATAAGCCGGATATTGCGAACCTTTGCAACATTTAGGCCGTAATTTACAACAAATAGTGGCGGTTTTTTTATATTTTATGCCAAACACGTTCATGGTGGTTGGCGATTTTGCCACTAGGGGTCACTGTCAATATGCTGTTTATAATGGTTATTATAATGAGGACATGTAACATGTGTGTGATGTAAATATAAAAAAATCCATCCCTAATTTAAATATTGTAGTATCAATTTGATTCATCAGCTTGACGTTATTTAATGTTCAAAACTGATAAACCTTCATTTTGTGATTTTTTCCTTAATTTAAATAAATGCAGTTTTGAAATTCCTATGCTAATTTAATAATATTTTCCAGCGTGGTTAATTTATGCCGCATTTATAAATGTATTTTTAAAGTATTCTTTTCATTAATATAAATTAAAAATCTTAAAATGGATTAATTTTTTAAAATATTAGACTTATTTGAACCCTCTAACGCAGTGAATGCAATATTTTAGTGTTTTTATAAAAGGCAAACTAAATTTTTTTTTGTCAGTTTTAAGGAATTTAAATATAGAAATGCCCTTCAAATTGATGTAGTTTGGTAATTTTAAATTTAGTTTTTCGTCGATGCAAAAAACGTTTTAAATACTTAAACTTTTCGTTGATTAACATAAATCAAAATGTTGATATCCACTCTTAATTTAAGTAATTGTAAGACAGTATGTTCGCGTTTTTAGGAAAATGTACGATTTCCTTTACAAAAAATATTTATTAAACCGAAGTAAATCTAGAAATCCGCAAGTTTTGTTAACGATTATTATTTTTATTTTTGATGCTTTTAGAAATGTAGAGATTTTTATTTCTAATTGCCTCCTTAAGAGTTTAAAAGATAAAAAAATCTTTAAAAATTCCAATTTTTTATGTTTAATTTATTTTTAAAGAAAGTTAAAGCAATTATAGTCTAGAAAAGACATTTAATGAAGTTTAATCGAATAGCTTTTCCATTAATTGAAAATTCCTTTAATTATTTCCGCAGTAATAGTATTTCCTGCAGTTAATTTTGGAACTACCATCAAACTAATAAGAAATGAGAAATGGTGAAGGTTGGTATGTTCTTCGGCTATTTTTCTAAAAATGACTGAAGATATAAATTACCTAGTAGAAGTCAAGTAATCGTTGCTATTGTTTATTCTGAGAAATTTATCGGTGTTATTCTTAGGAGTCTAAACAAATGCAAACATGCAAAGCATTATTTATTTTTTGTTTGGCTTAAGTACATTTCCAGTCAATATATCAAGGTTTTATGGTAAAACAAGCGAAAATCAATACATCATATGAAAGAGATCCATGAAATCCCTAAACGGATGTATATTTTTTTTCTTTCTTTGCAATATTTGAAAGGCCTTTATCGAATTTAGAAGAATGAATGCCAACAGAAAGCACTCTTTCACTGCTAAAATGTAAAAATTAAACGTTGAAGTGCATGTTTTAAGACATCGCTTTTTTATTCAATTGCAAAATTTTGCTTTGTTAAGAAATTGTTTGTCTGATAAATCAAAATATTCATGAGTATTTTAGACAAACCTCAACAAAATATTGAAAGCTTTACAAAAATAAGCCCACAGTACAAAATACAGGTGTCCGTTTAAATTTTTTTTTAAAAAAACGTTACCTTCAAAATAGATGTAGTGTTTTAAAATTGTTCATAATATTAGTCATGCTTCTATACATATGAACAAATGTTTCGATTGTCTGATTAATTAAAAATAATGAAAATATATTGTCGACAAATTTAAAAATATTTAAAGCTTGTCAAAAATGCATGTATATACATTACTTAATGCTGAAAAGGTGTCCTTTTATTTTTAAATATAAAAACTTGTCTCCACATGAATGCATGTGCTAGTTTAAAAATATTCCTGATGTTAGGTTTCATTTGTAATAAAATAAGCCAATTGCATATATTTTATAAGGATGTTTTCCCAGTATTATGTACGCTTTAATTATATTTCTACCATGACTATCACAATGTTTATCAGTTTTCCCTGAATCGTTTGATTTTAAAAAAATCAAATTGCGATTTTTTACATATTTGGACCGTTAGTTACAGAAACCACCACCTGACAATTAAAATGGTACAATAAAAGCTCTTTGTATGCCAATATTTAGTTGTAATTGTCTGTCCTGCAAGTTGTACTCAAATTCAAAAAATAAATAACAATAATAAATAAAACAGCACTAAATCCATACTCGTTTTATCTCATTTAGTATTTAAATGGATTGATTTTTTGGAAAAATCGAACCATTCTATACGAATTTCTGTCTCAGTTGTTCATGTTGTGTGTCCGCATATTTTATTTAAATTAAGTTCCTTTTGAAACGCCACGTTACTTGTCGAATTTAGCGCGATTTCCAAATGTGAATTTGAATAAATGTCCAAAATGAAGCCCGCAAATATGATAAAGAAACATTTGCTTACCTAGAACCACAATAAGTAAACACGAAATATTTTTAGATTTAGTTTTAGGTAGCTTTTCGCGGAATTTTTCGCAAAAATAAGATGCTAATTTAAATCAAGTGATCAGTTCTGATGTGTCTATTCATTTCGAAAATAATTTAAAAAATACAATAACAATGAAAATGCGTTTGAATCGTGCTTATAATGCTTATAAAAGGCCTTCCTATATTTTATCATGAATTTTCAACAAAAAAATGTATTGTTTTTTTTTCTGCAGTACAACAAAAAGTCACCCATGAAGTTAACGAAATGGATTATACAATGTTGGGCGTGTTAGCAGGAATGGCCGTCATGTTTATTGTTATGTGCATCGTTTTACGGATGTTTAGCAGGTAAGAATCGATTGTTTTGGCATATTTTAGGCTCAGTGACCTTGATTTAAAATCCACATATCGAAAATAACAGCCCTGCATTATTTGAAAAAATAAAAATAAAAATCTCTAGAGAATTGCGATCAATTTAGAATGAATCACAAATTATAATACGTCATTAATTAGTTCTACATTCAGTTTTTTGTCCTTTTATGAACACCAGAAATTATTGGTTTCTTATCATTTTTTAAAAAAATATTTCTTCCCATTCTTTTTCTTAAATCGTGTTGGGAAAAACACCTCTAAGAGTAATATCTTTCTGAAATAATTAATACTTTCGCAAACTTATAATTATAATTTCATAATGTTCATGACGTTAACATCAAACGTTCATGTTTCAATCAAAATTAAAGTCACATTTCTACATTCAAGGCGTAAAATGAAGCATAATTGGCCGCTTTCAAGGTCACCACACCCTTGATCATGAAATTGACATCATTGAGCCTGGTTAAATCGCTATTTTGACAACTTTTTTATAGTTAACAGGTCATTATTACGGCGTTATTATATAGTTTAAAAATGACTGAAATGAATGTCTTTATGGGCGAGCGAGAAGAAACCAATTTCCGTCTGTGCTTGGTCGTAATTTACTAATATGCAGTAAATGTTTTGGAAAAAAATAAAAATTGGTCATCCGGCTTTCCTGACCCCTAAAAGTCTTGCTAATGATAAATATCGAATTTCTTAATGTTTTCAGGGCAATTTTTGAATATTCTGTTCAAAACTGGGAATGTAAATGGGGCTTGTTTTGCGATTAATCTTTCCTGTCCCCACACCTATGCTTTTCCATGCTCTATGCTGGAAGGCGTAATCAATAAGCTGACTATCTCTGATTGGCTTTTGTTCAGTACATTCGAGTTTATAACAGGCTGTAGTTAGAGACTGCGCAGGGACCCTGCTCGGAGGCCACTGGGGGGAAGTGACGTCAGATCGCGTGCTGGCGTTCCAAACTAGAGGGCGTTCCGATCGAACGCCGAAAACGTTCCAATTTGGGCCCGGTTCGAACATTACGACGCCCATTTTCACACGCAATTTCGCAAATTTCGGGGGTTTTTTTCTTTAAAATAACTCACTCAGCTCATTGATTGTCGTAGCGAAACAAAGTGGATTAAATCGACTGCCGAAATGGGCAATACGAGCGGACGAAACCGAGAATAAGGCGAACGGAAGAAAAAAAAGCGAGCGTTTTTCAGGCTTCGAACGTTAATATTTCATTTGATTTTTATTTTCAGAGCCAGGTTCCAAGAGCCCAGATCGATATTCAATTCGCCGCGTCTCCTGAAAATGTCGCTGGCCCGCAAGACGAGGGAGCAAGCGGAGGCCACTTCCTCCAGGAGGGGCAGCAGGGCCAGCAGGGCCAGCGTCCCATCCAGGCAGCCGAGCATCTACTCGGGACTCAACGTCCCGGCAAAGTCACCCACGGGAACGCCCGGTGAGCTGGCGGTTTTTATGAACCATAAAAACTATTTCATCTCCCCCTACCCGCAAAAAACGTGCACTTTAAAGCCCCTTCAGTCGCACTTGCATGGCATCGTTTTCATCATTGTTCTGAATTAATTATGAATGGAAATTGTGGAAATGGCCAACGGCGCTCTGACTTTAGCTGGGGACGATCCAGTTTCTTTGCCTGAATTGTTCTGATCATGCTTTTAAGCTTATTGGATGCTGGGCGATGACGTCAGCCACAAGAGTTTTTCGGGTATCTTTAAAAATTGGTTTTTGACATTAGAATCTAAGGTGAAACCTTGCTATGGTGACCGTCCAAGGTACCAGGAAAAATATGAAACCAAAAAAATTATCATTTTAATTCAAAAGTTACATTAAGTTTTCTTTTTTTTATTACAATTAAAATGAAGCTCTTTGAGTAAAAATGTGAAATTTTACGTTGCTGTTGCCATTGTAAAATTACGAGTGCGTAAAATAAATTTTTACAATCAATATTGGTTTTGTAGCTTCAAAAAAAATTATCGAAACAAAATTATCATCACTTTCTATTAAAAGTTACATGTATTTATTAACTTCTTTATTTAAGATAGATTTTATTATAATTAAGATTTAAATTTTTGCAATGGAAATGGCCAATTTGAATTTGCTGATTCTTCCCAATATTTTAGTCCGGCCAAATCACGGAAGCTTCATCTAATTATAGGCGTGCGCCTTTGATTACACTTACACATTAATCAATTTTAGTATTTTTTGTCAAACCTAAGGGGACGACTTATGGCAATATCATTACATGTCATTAACCATTTATTTATCTACCCAGTATTTCGTCACAAAATTTGCTGAAGACTTTAATTGATAGTTATACCTTAGTCATAAACATTTTAAAAGCAGATTCTGTCTACCTCTCTCTATACGAATGTTAGCTATTGTTTCTATTCTATTAATTGCCGGAGAATGTTGACCGTGGGCAAAAATAATGCTGAGATCAAAAAGCATAAATTTTCCCATTGGTGTCTTTCCTTAACTAACTACGCGTACTTAAAGTGAACCCTGCAGCGGTCAAGATACGGGAAGTTGTCATAGTGAGGTGAAACCCTTAAAAAAGAATCAATGGTCAAGGTAGGCAGGCGGTCAATATATCGGGAAAAAAATAAACATTAGCAGTATTATTGGTTAATGTTACCGCTTTTGTAAAGATCAACTAAGCGCGATTTATACACAAAGAACCCTGCAGCGGTCAGTATACAGAGAGCTTGTAAAAAGTGGTCAAAGGTCAAGTTATGCAGGTTTTACTGTATTTTGAAATTATCTTAACTCGTAGTTAGTGCAAACTGTGATGTAGGCAGGCAAACATTTCAAGCCCTGGCGTGTTGCTGGTTTGCGTGTCAGTGGTTCTAAGGAAAAAAATGCGATTAAGGGGTGCCAAAGCATAGCGCAGTTAAGTGCCAGGAAATGAAGTTTTCAGGGTAGGGTAAAAACTGAATAGTTTCGTGAAAAATATTGATTACGCTAGTTTGGATTTCGTTCAAACTACATCAAATTCAGACGCTGTACGCCATTGGCATTTAATTACGCCATCTTTCCATAACGTCGCAAGTAACAGACGTTCAAGCGGCACATACAGTGTATTAAGCTGGAAGAAACGTATATTGTAGGTTGGGCACTTACGACGTTAACTTGGCACCTTACGAAGTTTGGCACCCTTCAGTTCGTTTTTCTTTGCGCTTCAAGATGGCTGTGAGCAATTGATAAACTTATTTGGCTTTTATTTAGCTTTAGGATCAAGACGCTCCAGTATACAGTCGCCGATGGGTGAACGGAAGTCCTTCCCCAGAAATCACGATCAAGTAGCTGTGAACATCAAAGGAGCCAAGGCAAAGCCAGTGTCAACACCGGATCAAGTGTAAAAAACTAATGCACAATGTGTTTCAATTCCGTTAAAAGAAGAAGAATAAAAACAACCCAAAACTGGAATAGTAGGGAAACAGTGATCAGCATTTGATCAGTAGGTGGCGCTGCGAGCGCACTGCGAGCTGGACTAAAGGTGCATTTTAAAACTACGATTTTTAAGCTTGATTGCTTCGGCTTTTTTCGTGCTCAGAATAATATCCGGTAAGCGACGGGGATTGGGTTAGGTTAGGTTAGGGTTGTAGTTATTATGTGGTCAAAAGGATCCTTAATTATCGCTAATATTATTTCGTTTTTCGTTTGTTTGCATTTGTCCCAATATCCGTACTTTTATAAGCAAATTTCGCTTCCTTTTCTTTTTTAAAATACTCCCAGGAATCCCACAGGTGGGTGGCATTAAATCCTGAAAGGATATTGCAAAGATACATTTTTGCAAACATTTTTAGTGTATTATTCAGTTTATAAGTTGAATTTTATAATAGCAAAATATTGCATTTAGAATGTACATGTCTATAAATTATTTTATTTAGATAATCTTATATCTTAAATTTAATGTTCTTTGAATAATTTGCTTATTACAACATTTACAAAATAAGCATTGTTGGAAGATAATAGCGAAAATTATTTTGTTTTCGGAAAGGAATGTTTTTCACACATTTGTTAGTGAACTTTCGAATTACGTAAAAATAAATTTTTTACTAGTTCATCTCGATTGTTGTTTTTAAAAATAATTAAATTCGGGAATGAAAAAATGGAAAAAATTGGTAATATTTCGTTTCATCAACATCTTATGCTATATTTTGTAATATATTTGTTAGAGAATCTAAGGAATCATTAAGATTACTGTCTTAAAATAAGGTTTTAAAAAGATTTTTAAAAGGATAAATAGTTTAAAATTAAAACTTAGTTTTGGAAATACATAAAAAGTTGATTTTGGTTAATTTTTTTTGGTTGTTATGTTTTTTTTTCTTTTAATTTTCAATAAAAATGAGAAAATTTCGAAATATCTCGTTTTATTAAAGTCTGAGGGTAATTTTTGAAATTATTTTATTTTAGGAAATAACAGGAATCAATATGAGTTTTTAAGAATTTAAATATGACTGCATAAATGTAACTTATTCAAGGCTTTGTTTATAAACCAAATTCACTTATGTACATTTTGAATGTCAAATGATGCATATTCCACCGCTTAAATTATATATTTTACTGCAAATTCAAAAGCGATTTATAATGATAAAGGATAGTCAGGCATAGCCAGGAAATGCAAGATAATGTTATGCTAGTGTCCATTTGGGAATTGTCGAATTTCTATTTAAAGTTACTCAGTAGACTTTCTTTGTCCTAAATTCGAGTGGAGGACACTTCCATTGTGTTTTGTTGTGGATCCGCATTTGCATTTTCGACATTCGAACACAAATATAAAACGAAATTTGTCACGGATATCTTTTAGCTTTATAAAACGTGACAAAAACTTGTCGTTCTGGGATGCCATTAGTTTTTGAATTGGGGAATAAGGAACAATCGAAGACATTGAAATGGGCAAGAAATTATGTTTGGTTGAAATGCCAAGGCCCCTGCAGGGGTTTCGTGAAGCAACAATCCCCTTCAGACAGTGCTGGTCTTTCACAATATTGATCCGAAATAAATTTCATTAGCTACATTGTAGTTTTCTCAGTGAATGGACTTTTGTTAGCCACTTTGCCTCAAAAAAAATCAATTTGTTCTCACCTTTACCCACCTCCAAAAAGGTAGGATCAATTTAATGTCATTTGGAAATTTTTTATAAAATGAAAATGAAGCGAAACAAACGTTAAGAAATGGTCACTTTGCTCCCCAATCAATTGCTTTTAAAACTAAGCAAATAATTTTTTTCAAGTAAAATTAAAGGTTTAGAATCTCGAATTAATAGACCTTTATTGCCACATGCTTCGTTTTTGAAGAGAAAACTACGATGTTGAACGCCATATTAGCAGTATTAATGTTGACATAACATTGGTGGTGAATCGCAAATTTGGTGAAACAGGTTAAAAAGACAAAACTGAAACTAATAATTTCCTGTAAAATAAACAAAGATTGCTTAGCGAAATATTCTTTTTTAAAATAAAACATTTTTGATACGAAAAAAAGTGGCAAGTTTTAAGTGGAGATGGGAGTATAGAACTATACGCGTTTATTGCACCCATTCATTAGTAATCGCCGATATCAAATTAAAACCTTGGTTGGTAATTCGAGATTGATTAGTGTCATTAAGGACTATCAATTAGCACGCGTTTG
The DNA here is from genome assembly GCA_034700785.1 of Rossiulus vilnensis. NCBI lineage: Eukaryota > Metazoa > Arthropoda > Diplopoda > Julida > Julidae > Rossiulus > Rossiulus vilnensis. The sequence goes on along the minus strand of JAQIXS010000203.1, from coordinate 5,614 downwards.
TAGATTATATCGTGCACCAGGTGGCGCCAGTTGCACATTTACAATAAAAGTACAATCGTTTCCACCTTTGGTTTAAATAAAATTTAAAGTTTTCTTTTTCATTAAAATGTGGCATAGCTTCATTCAGCATGCTTTTAAAATTTAATTCGACTCAAAGATTAATTGTTGCAATCGACTCATCTCCTTTTTGACATCTCTTTCAAAATGATATCTTTTTGTATAAAAAATATATATATTGCTTATGTATAAAAATATATATAATATATATCTACCCCCTATAAATATAACTTCACACACGCTTTTAATACACATTTTTCTCGAGCTGTTATTGTTAAAGAAGCTTTTAATTAGGCTTAATTGTATAATTAACTTTTAATTGTACGACCCGATTTTTTCGGTCGCTTTTAAACTCGTCTAGTTTCCCACTAGAGGCCTCTTCTTATATCTCCAGTATCTCAACAGGCCTATCGAGGAGTTGCTTTTAGAGAGTAGGAATTTTAAAAGAAAATTTCATCGCTATTAATTGCTCATTTAATTGATGGCGAATGAAAATTGTTACCCGTTTCTTATTATACATCGCATAGCCCAGGATTATGCCTAATTATGAAGTGGTTAATCTCCAATCGAATGCGGTAGATTTCGCATCTTGTGCACGCTTACTTTGAACTAAAATACAGCTTTTAATATTAGTAACCACACTAATAGCCGTTTGCAGGGTGTGTCGGAAGTCCCCAGACTTTTGACGCACTCTGTACCCTCCCCCTCCAACCTACTTTTTGCTCTCTTTACTATTACCGTTTTCTCGTAATTAAGTTAGCTTTATCATAGTTTCCATCTTCAATTGTGCTTTTTTCAGTTTAGCAACTTTGGACAGTTAAATGTAGAGGGCGCCACCATACCTAACCCTTTATCAAATCAGTTTAGATGTGACACTGGTAAAATGAAGTTTAATGCAGTTTATATGCCTAGATTGTCTTGGTTTCCATATGCTGTTTGGTCATGAGGACGCTACCTATGTAGGCCTGTGCCATGAATCACAGAAGGATGACGTCAGTGGTAACCCAGCAGAAAAACACCCATCAGCTGACCCTCAGAAGTTAGTAAAATAAAATGCAGACGTTTTAATGGACTTGTGTAATTTAGGTTTCATTAGCCCTAATTTCATAACGATAACATTTAGGTAGCACATGATATTAACAACAATTATGATCAAAACATGTCTAAGTAACAACTAATTTGTCATTTTTAAAGATGTCAATTTTCAGTATCTTTCAGTATCTTCTCACTTTTTTTAAAAAAAAATTATCAGTTAATGATTTGCTAAAAACAAAATTTTCAAAGATCTTTCAAAGACAGTATAGATTTCTCACTCTAAGAGTGCCCTGTTTAAATTAAGTCACCAAAAGGCTTACATTTTAATACACAATTATTATTTTTTTGAAAATTGAAGATTTGCTACAATTAAGTTGCCATAATTGACCATTTAATCAACAATTTAATGACCGCTACTTTGGTGGGTCATTTATGTATCGATGTCATCTGATTTGTTTAAATTGGACTTCTATAAAATGCGCCATTAATTAATCTATAATGCGCATTAAAATTAATTTGAATAATCATTAACGCTAGATTAACTAAAATTATGGTTAATATACTGTTTGAGCATTATTAAATCAGCCAATAATTAATGGATTGATATAATTTTAATTACATGAATTTAGCCACGCGATGTATTTTCTTTGAAACAAAAATAACTTAAGGACTTCTGTGCTACCTTGCAGTATTATAAAATACAATTATTGCACCATGAGCCAATGAATGCTAATGTGCCACTCTGCCTTTAACCAATCAAGTTAATAGCTAGCCCCACTGGACGTTATCGTTTCTGTGTCTTCTAGGTCTATTAGAATCGCTGCAAATTGCTCTAGCTTTCTAATTAAATATTTCTATTAATTAATTCCAGGAAAATGCATATTTAGAATGATTTTTCTATTTATCTTAGTTTTTGACTTTTTCCAACCTCCTAATGCTAAGGCAAATTTGTGATTTACGTGTGCGTGAATTCTTTGAAGTAAATGCAGTGTATTTTTATATAGATTTGAGTCGTGCTCTCTACTACTACTACTAATAATTCATATTTTTCTTGAATTTTTTTAATTCATGTGTTACCCTGTACTTATGCGTGTGTGTTAGCGCAGCAAACTGCTGGATTCATTTGTTGCCTTGTGCTTTGGCATTTTTTTTTCATATTCACCCTATTGTTTGCCAACAATAATTTGATAGTTGATAATCTTTGTCACGGTTTCGGTTTCGGTCAACAGGTGGCGCCTTTTGGCTGGCTGGCAGACTGGTGCTGCCCCTGGTGGTCCTGAGACAAACTGCTTAAGGACCAACCAACCAATTTAAATACGTTTTTGTTGTCAGATATGGCATTATCTAATCATGCTACAAACATATTTATGAAAATAGTCATGCAATTTATAAATGTTTCACTGGTATTATTTGGTTTTTGGCTTTTTCGATACTTAAATTCATTATGAGAGGTGTCTTAAAAATAAAGACAATAAGAATAATTTTAGAAGTTGTATCGTGGTTGTTATGAAGTAAACAATTTTTAATGGTGAAATGTATTAATTTTCATGCATGTGCTTTTAAGCCCAAATTGACTGAAAACAAGCGTGATATCGATTTATGGTTTGCCAGTATGTACAAATCCGCCATTAACCCTAACATGATTAATTTGTGAAGATATGCAATTTTCTTTAGATGCTAATTGATAATACTTTCTAGTGTTTGTTTTAATATTCGTAAAATATTTCACGCGTTGCTGCTCAGATGCTGTTTCTGCACGCTTTCCTTACAATATTCTCACTTCCGATTTGCTCAACCACTTCCTGGAAACCCGGAAGCAGTAGATGGCGCTCGCGGCTAGCAATCCGTGACATTTTCAATTTTATCTATTGAAACAAACGTATTGACAATGGCTTTTGGTGACGTTGAAAGGCAAGCGCCATCTTAAAAGGGATTCTAAACATTAATTGTGCAATCATTAAATTTAAAAAAAATATGAATTTAGAAATCTACACCGGATATAAATGATATGTCGACAGAAAAAAAATCTCTTCTTCAAGACGGTCATTTGATTATTTATTTCCTAAATTGTATGTATATTTTGAATTATAAACACTGCAAAATGAATTTTACATTAGTAAATTCCTAACTAAACTTCACATTTACAAAAATAATTATTCATAAAAAACATTGATATATAATGTTTAATATAAAAATATTTTTTCTAAACAAAAAGAAAAAATTTCTTAATAATTTAAAATATTACAATTTGTCCGCATTTTTGTTTTCATGTTTATGTATTTCAAAGTAACGTATTAAAGTTTTCATTGCAACATGAAATACATGATGTATCTATGGTGCGGATTTCTAAATTTAATTTCAAATATTGGGTTTAGATTCCTTTTAACAGTTCCGGGTTTTGTTTACACCTATGATTACTCACTTTAAACATATGATATTAAACCCAGTTTTATACAGGTATGACAAGCTGTTTCTTGCCGTTAAAAAGCAGTTTGCAGTAAACGCAGTTTAGCGTGATCATAAATTCTCAATGACTTCATGCGATTTATGTGTTTAATTTATGATCACTCTGAAAGCACTTTAGGAATGACACGAACCTCGATTCAAAAACGCAAAAAAATTAATTTTAACTCCAGTGCCTCCCTCTGTGGTACCTTTTAGCATTATTTTGGTTTTCAATGTTTATATTGGCGTTGCACAATCTTTATTTCACTAAATTAATGTTTACAAATTTGTTAAATCATGAAGTTGGTCATGTGATATATACACTGTTTTTTCTAAATTAAATGAAATTTTGGGTCAAAGAAAAGAAAAATTAGCTTAAACAATGGATCATTTTTTTCTCAATTGTTTCATCCAATAAAATAATTAAAAAGATATAATTTGACATTTTTGCCATAATTTGTCATAATTTGCCAAATATTTTGACCAAAATAATCTAATCTAACTAATTTCTTGGCTTCTATTTTATTCGCGAAATATCCAAAATGACGCCAAAAAGAATTTAACAAAGCTGTATTATTGTTGTTTTTTTTAAATATTTTTTTACAGAATTTGTAGTCTTCGCTGTTTATGGTACCGACATGCGAAGTAAGTTAACGTTGATCGTAAATTTAACCCTCTGTTTGTAAATTCAATCATTTGTGTTTGTTAAATACATTTTTAATTTGTCTTATTTGTTTCGAAGAATTATTTTGCCAAACTAAGCATTCAGGTTTAAGGATGGAGGCATATTTCTCTCGTTATAAGAGTGCTTTTGAACTGTAAACTTTTCTATTTAATGCTTGGCAAATAAAGTTTTCATATTTCATACTTTGAAGACGAGCTCAACGTCTGAAAATAAGTATCAATTTAAAATTCATGGGCGATTTTGCAGGGTTTTTTTCAGGGTTTAATGACGACCATGAATTATTATGATAAATGGCGGTGTTTATCAGTAATAAGGAAACATCTTGAACCAGTGTCACAGCCATAAATTAGAAGTTTTTATGACTAATTGTTAGTGAATTCGACTGATAACGTCTCGTTAAGGTAACCTGACCTCATTGGTTTTGTACTTAAACTAAGGTATAATTAGCCTAATAGGTAGATTTAAAATGTGGATCGGCTGTTGACCTATTGCTTATTTTGCGTTTGCCTTAATTTGGCATTAATTCATGAAATCAGCAGGTGCGTTTAGTGTTAAAAAATACGTATTTCTAACTATCTGGTCTTGGGAATAATAAGAAAAAACAGACGATGGAACAACCTAAAAGTTATCATTTAATCATGTTATTTCATTAATCTGTCTAAAAAGTAATAATTTTTTTAACAAATAAATGTCACCTTTTTCGCTCGCAAGCTATTAATTAATACATATAGTAAAATTTTTAACAAACGATAAATTTAAAAATGCACAAATTGAGCTTGAAAACATTACTTTCAAGCCCAATTTGCATATGTTTGAATTTTCTGTTTGTTTAAACACCATTCAAATTTTACTCATCTACCAACATTTTATTTTGAACGTGGGAATTCAAAATAAATAACGTACATGTTAATAACAAGTTTAATTTCACATAACTGGACTGATTTCAAGGATCCATGAATGATAAAAAAGTACAGTGCTATTTGATTACTTTGCCACAAGTAGAATATTTGTAACAATTGAAATCCTTATTTATTTTTTACTGCTAGCATACCATTAATAAGTAAATATTGTAGTATTAAAATCGGTTTTCAAGATCAATGTTGAATTTTTAATCCCAAAAAAATTAAAATTTCAACTTGAAAACATGATCGTATTAGTTTAAGCAGCATTAGAATTTTAATTAAAAACGCTGAGCTCGAGATCTAAATTAAAATATTGCTGGCTGTTTGTGTTTTAAAGACTTATTTTGCTTTTTATTGTTGATAGAAACCATGATCACTAGATATCATGTAGAAACTGTTTTTGAGGGACCATGTAATTTATTTTTAACAAGCTGTTCAACACGGCCGATAGATGGCGCTAGTTGAGCGTAGGGTGAAAATGCTATCTTAT
>JAQIXS010000202.1:0-58286 GCA_034700785.1 Rossiulus vilnensis | reverse complement strand
CGATAACGGGTGTAATTTCTGCAGGCTTTTCTTTAACCTCAATTATGGGTGATACTTTAGCTTCAGGTGAGGGCGCTTTTTCTGTAGCGATAACGGGTGTAATTTCTGCAGGCTTTTCTTTAACCTCAATTATGGGTGATACTTTAGCTTCAGGTGAGGGCGCCTTTTCTGTAGCGATAACTGGTGTAATTTCTGCAGGCTTTTCTTTAACCTCAATTATGGGTTCCTCAATTTTGGGTGAGACTTTAGCTTCAGGTGAGGGCGCCTTTTCTGTAGGGATAGCTGCTGTAATTTCTGCAGGCTTTTCTTTAACCTCAATTATGTGTTCCTCAATTATAGGTGATACTTTAGCTTCAGGTGAGGGCGTTTTTTTTGTAGGGATAGCTGCTGTAAGTTTTGCAGGTTTTTCTTTAAGCTCAATTATGGGTTCCTCAATTAAGGATGATACTTTGGCTTCAGGAGATGTATGGCTATCTTCTTGAATGGATTCAGTCAATTTTTCTACAAAAGCAGATGCGTCTGCTTTTTCTACGGTTTTATCAATGTAAAGAGTAATAGGCCTCTCCAAACGACTTTCAATATGCGACATTGACATTTCTATCTCTTCAGTTAACTGATCTTTTTCAAATTGCTTGATTTTAGTCGATACTGTAAAATCACTTGTTTTTGTTGCATGCGATTTAGATGCTAATGTTGGAGACATTTTTTGGTAAGCTGTTGATACTGGTTCTAATTCATCTACTAAGTCAATTGTTGGCAACTGTTCATGCTTTTGTGTGGTTTTTAAGTACGACACCGTTTCCTTGTTTAACGCTTCGTGTTGATCAGCAGATTTTATCCGTTCTTGCGTTTGATACTGTAATCTTTTTTGTTGAAAAATGCCAGCCTTCGTCCTTTCTTTTAATATTTCAACATCCAATGGGATGAAAGGTTCATCTTTTGCATAAATAGCCGCTTTATGCATCATGCTTGCATCTATCTGGGATTGCCGTGTTTTTTCCTGCTTGCACTTTATTTCCAAGTCTTCTTTAAAAACATCAATAGTAGTTTTCCTCTCATCATGAAATTCTTTAGTTTCAGGAGTTAATGGTGATGTCATGGTTTCCTTTAGTTCATCTTCTTGAAAACTCAAGGACGTTATTCCTTCATCAGATTCATTATCAATTAAATCCAATTTTTCTATTGTTTGTAATTCTTTGTGTATTATCATGCTTTCGAACGATTTCTCATGCCTAACTCTGCTTAGTACTTTAGAGTCTATTTCCCGCGGGACAACTTTTGATTCAATTTCTTTGTACATTTCAGCCTCGATTAAGGATTCCTTTTGCATGGCTGTTACCGTCTTTCGATATTTCCCAAGTTCAATGCCTTCGTCAGATAGCTGCAAGTCTCGTTTTATAAGCGTCTGGACATCTACTTCCATTTCTACCGGAATTTCAGGGATGTCTGTTATTTCAGAACCTTCTTGGAAATCTTCAATTTCTGAAATTTGTGCCTCAGTTGGTGTTGAGGGCAAGGCTTCAAGTTTCTCTTGCAACGGGCTATGACTGCTTACTGTTAAACTAGGCCTGTCAGTCAAAATGTCCTCACTTTTGTCAAATTCGATAGGGCTTACAGCTGCCGAGACGGTGCAAGGTTTCATGGGACTTGTAGCAGAATCCGCTTTCGTTTTTTCACTAATGCCCATTTTTTCTAAATCTATAGGACTTAAGGACACTGTAGCCATTTCTGTCACAATAGGGCTAATAGCAGCATCGGTTGTCTCTGGAGACTGAGTTTCGATTCCTGTGTCTGAAGTATGTCTAAAAACAGGGCTGCTTGCAGTATTGGTCGTCTGGACGAAAGAAGCAGATCCTCCCTTTTCCATTTCAGACATTTCTAAACTCTCCGAAGTTGGGCTTACAAACGGTGAAATGGAAATGTCCACTTTTTCCACTTTTGTCTCCTTGTAGCTTTCCTGAACAATTTTCAGTTCTCTTACTCCTGACTCTTGCCACATTACTAGCGATGATTGGGCAGCGTCCAAAGTGTCAGGCTGAGAAGGTGGGCTGGTCTGTTTCTCCTTGCTAACAACAGGGCTTGTGGCAGCCGAATCAAATTCCGTGAAATCTTCTGCCTTTACCAGAGTTGCGGCTTCGCTTACGTTAGGGTGACTTTTGACGGTAATTCTTGATTCTGCGTAGATTGAGATTTGCAACGTCCTTGAGTCGTCTATTGGTTTGTGCAAAGTTACACGGCTCTCAGTTGTAGCAGATGCCTCTTGGGTGTCCACTTTTTTGTATCCGATTACGAGCTCCATAGGTGGGTCTGGCAGTGACCTTGGTTCCAGGCTATAGTGAGTCTTTGATGCATCCTTAGTAATTAATTTTAACTCTCTTTGATCTTCTGTTTGGCCTTCCAAGCGTCTTCCTTGAGCAACTCTAACGTAGTCCACTTTGGGACGCATTTCTATCTTGGTTTCTTTCTGCAGTTCCTCGTGGAGAAATGACATTGGGCTTTTAACTTTCATTTTAGGTATTATTTGAGGTGCTTGTTGTTTATGGTCCATCGTAGAAACTGCCTCAATCTGGGCAACCAGCATCTGTACTTTGCTTTTTGATACATAATCCTCCTTCTTCGTTTCGTCCAACGGCAGTTTTCGGTCTGTCGTGTCACCATCTATGGATGGATGTGAAGCACCTGTGAGTTCCATCTCTTCCAGGATTTTGTCTGGCACCAGTGAATCCGGTTTAATTTTCTCCTCATCTTCACCAAGGCGGTATTTAACTGCAAGTTGTCATATGCATATAATGGTGAAAGTTGTTAGGCTACAAATGAAGTCCAGCTATGTCCATGATGTGAGAGGGCTTTTTAAGCGTATGTAACACGGATATTTATTATGTAATAAATATGAAGTCTAATCTATTTTACTGGTGATGCACACTGAGGAATATCATTCACATCGTGAGGATGAGAAGGGAATTGGCCATGAATACACTGTGTGGAAATGGCAAGGAACCACAGACAGGAAGAGATGGTAAAATAAAAGCAAAGGATATGTGAATTTTGCAAAATAAAAATGATATGATGAGATATGATTGATTGGAATTGAGGCAAATCATAGTACATGTAAATACATTAATTTTGAAGAACAAAAACCAATGCAAAATTATCCTTATCAAATAGAACACAAAGCAAATTGAAGTTGTTCATAATTGCCAACCATAAAAAGAAAATTAATACAAAACTAAAAAGACAAACATAAATATTCTTGTAAGTCTACTGTATAATTGTAATTATGGAGTTAAACATCAGCAATCACTGATGGAAATTAAATCAAAACGCTTTATTTTTCATTAACCATTATTTTAAGTACCATCCCTCCTAATGACCGCTTCTATGCAAAAAAAGAAAATCATGCTAAAACTAAACCAGTATGAAGAAAACCAACAATGACCCAGTTGGACGATGAACCAGTATCATCAGCTAGTTGGTGGTGAAATCGCATGTATAATTGTCATCGGTCAGGACTAAATCAAGCAAAAATATTTACAGAAATTTCATGAAGTGCAACGTGTGTGACTTTTAGAAAAATTGTCTGATGCAGTACTATACGCTTCTCCAATGTTAGAGACATACGAAATTGATGAGATATGATTCAAGGTAACTATGAATAAATATAATGGGAGAAACCTTTTGTAGTCTAGCCTTGGCCTTTAAACTGATAAAAAACGTAACTTAACTATAAATAAAATAAAATAAGATATGCCACAAAACACAAAAAAGTAAAACATATGTGCCAAATAAAAGATACCAACTAACAGAAAAGAAGCATTAAAACAAGAAACATTCGCCAAGTGAGAGTTAGCAAAAGAAGTCCGCATGTATAACATAGAAAAGCGAAACCTAAAAGGTCGATGGTACGGCACGTAATGCATGTTCAAAATAATAGCACAGTGGGTTATGACGATGTCCAAATCAAAACTTCATTCACAATGTCCACAAACACAAGTGGGAAGCTCATTCACCATGGATTACATCCATGCAAATACAATGACTACAGAGTAGCGAAACTTTTTGATCAGGATTTCTGGAAAAATCGCTCCGAAATTAAGACGAGCAAAACTAGATTTTCGGAATTTAAATTTGGCTGTACAAAATAAACAAAAACAGCTCAGTGGACACTATCCACGAAAATGATGAACAATGATGGTGAATAACATTCGCACAAACACACACCAATCACACCGGGATTTCAAGCGTGAAAAAGGCAAATTGGTCAAGAAATAATGAAACATAACTGTATATTATATAAAGAGATATTTTTAGAATTTGGTGGCCTACTTAAAGACGAAATTTACTTTACTAAAAAATTGCTTAAAATAAACAAAACATACGTAAGACTATGAAGCAAGCAGAAATTGGCATTAGAATTGTAAATATTTCCAATCATGCTGAAAACAAGATAAATGAACAGCTACTAGGACGTGGTTAAAATTCAGTAGGTGATGTAGCAGTAAGTAAAATCCAAAATAACGGAAGCAACAGTTAAAGAGTTAAATTAAAAATCGCAAAAAAAGAATATAGCATGAAGATTCACTGTTGAAGTTAAAGCTACTGATTTGAAAAGCACTGCAACAAAACGTAAGTGTGGCAGTAAACGGAAACGCTAATGGTACTTGTCAAAGCTGATTTAACCACGACTGCTGATACAATAACTCATATGACTAAAATATGGCACATAATTCCTAAGACGCCGTTAAACGTGGATAATAGCACCGCATTTGATAAACGTAAAAGGAGGCCTTCCTGGCTTAGTTTCCTCTAGACCCAGTTACAGCAAACTGCAGCTGTGGTTCTTTCGGCGTCAAAACATTCGTAATAATACATGCGAAATATCAATAATTTTGACTTACATCGTATTATGCAGAAATCGCCAAACAGAAATTCACTATTATTCCTTAAGCACCGGCAAAACAAATGCAAATCGGCACAACCCTAATAAACAATCTCCTGCGACAGTGGAATGTTTTATGTTTTCTACTGAAGAGCTTTCGAACAAATGCATTACGTGTGATTCAAACTGAATCCTTAGAAAACTGAGGATTACACGGCAAGTAATTTAATCAGCGGTAAATCTGACGCGAAAAAAAAAAAGAGGGTGACATGACATTTCACATGTTTACATCGGTTAATCAGACACCTATAATTAATTTTGAAGGCGAAAGCATACCGGTCACGGAAAGCTTATTAACGTATATCAGAAGGCAATATACGTGTATGGCGGCATTATCCCAGTTCAACGAATCTCAGGAATCAATGGTCAAATTCGACATAAATAAATAAAAATGTATAGTTAACTGACTCACCCTCAGTCTTCACGTCCCACTTGTCTTCCTCCTGCTCTTCTTCTTCTCCCCAGGAACCTCGATTTTCACCAGGGTGACCGCGTGTGAGCACATCCGGGCCTGCGTGCAGCAGGTCCGGAGTGCTACGGTCCAGTTCTTGAGATGTCCAAGTCTCAGATTCAGCAAGACGAGCTGCTTCCAGCTCATCGCCTGCGTGAACGAAAAAACAAAAATTAGCTTTCTACGCTTTTTTGTGTGGATGGAAGCGCATGGTAACACAGCAGCTTTTTATTTCACAAGACGGTGCGTTTAATAATGAGAGGAGCACCTCATATATTCCGAGCTTCCGAGAGAGATTTATCTACTCTCGAAACATTGCGATGACGACAACTGCTGTACAGCATGTGGGACATCATTAGGCGTGGCCAGAATAATCAAAATGGCTTAAGCCAAGAACCTTGCGAATGGCTTTTCTGTCATAAGTATTTTGGACACATCTGGCAGAATATGTCATCTTTCCAAAAATATGGAAATTTGCTCTACTTGTATTTCTACTTAATTTTATTAGAGACAGGTGCAGTGAACAATTGGAAACGTGGAAGGTCTTGCCCGTCTATTACTTTAACCACATCAATTTAATGTATTTATAGCCATCTTGCAGAAATTTGTGAAATGTGTGGCTATGTAATAGTCATATTCATATTCCATGACAAAATCGTTCACCATGGTTTGAAGTTTGGTTTACAACTTTAAATCCCCGTTTATTTATACAAAAATTGAGAAATTTGAAAGAAAAAAAACGAAACAGGGTTTCCCCACATGGCACCTTTGCATTGCGAGTTGCATAACAGATTTTTCAAATTGCTTAATTAAAAATAAAATGAATAGGATATTACATATATCCCAACATCATGTGAGAATAACCCCCACTAGCCCCATTTTGTAATCTTGCGTGCGGAATGGAAAGCGAACCTTGCTGAGATGGACATGAACAAGGATATTCAATTTTGGCCCATTAAACCACGCTGGTGTTCCGAAAAAACATGTTTTAGAAGTAAGTTTTAAAACCTGAACGTCAAAATGAAGTAAAGCATGACATTAATGCACTGCTGCCCTATTTGCCACAAGAGAAAGGGCGTTTTGAACGGGGCAATGCGGCGCAATCAGTGGGGAGTTTACAGCTATTTGGGAAAACTTCGGCCGAATATAAGTTCAAATTCATCGGAGTACAACGTCTGAACTTGTTGTCATTTTAACGAAATCAGATTAGTGCTATATTTTTCACGAAACTATTCAGCTTTTTCCCTCACCTGAAAACGTTGATATTCTGGCGCTTACTACGTTACGGTTTTGCACCCTTCACATATGTAAAAGCTCGACTTAAGTGTAAGTAATCTTAGGCAACTATAAAGGAACCCATTCAAGTGGTGCGTACATTACAGACAAACAAGGCCATTAGCTGTTTGATTCCATATCCGTTGTGTTAACTCTTTAGTTGCAGCTTACTAGAGCGAGGAAGTGTTAATGGAAATCCAGCCTAAATTCCTAGGAAGCAAAAGCGTCAAGCGTGCAAGTCACTGGGTTACCTGTAAGCACTCGCTGAGACGAAGTGGTTGTTTTTTGAATGACAGTGGTCAACCGTGTTGTCCCGTCATCACTTGTCACCTCCTTGGTTGTGGTTGTGACACTTGTGACGGGTGCTACACCGTGCGCATGAATTAGCAACTCGGCTTCCTTAATAGGTTTACCATCTTCACAGGAACATTGAGAACAGAAATTAATGTTAGTAAGGAGAGCACAAAAGCATGGTTAGTAAGAAAGGAACTGCATTCAAAGGCAAGCATAGGGCAAAATTGCGAGATCAACTAACTAGCTGAAAGCGCGCACTTAGGATGAGTAATTATGCAGTCAAAGTGTGCATTTGCACACATTTGTGGGTTTTCGCCTGATCCGAATAAATTTCGGGACGATATTTGCATCGAAGAAGGGCACCAAGAAATGTAGGATTAATTGAACGCCAAACAAAAACAATCGCGGGAGTTTCGCATGAAACTCGGAACATTTCATTATCGTAATTCGCCTGTTATTTTAAAAACATTTTTGCAACGTAGGCCTACATTTAGATATCAATGTTGAACTTTTTCCAAAATGTGTAGAAATTGGCCGCTCGCAACGAGCTTATAATGTTAATATAATTTTAATTATCATTCTCCCGTCCCGAGTTCGTCCCGTTCATTTCAGGGATTGTGCTCAAATTTACAAAACCATTTCCCTGACCAACCAAGTTAATTTCTCTTGACTTTTTGAAAATAAATTTATAGTAAAAACATCAATGGAATATTTTTTAATAACAAACTGTTTTTTTTTCAGCTCTCGTCTGGGCAACTGCATTTGTATCAGTAATGTAAACTAAAATAATAATTATAAACAATCCCTTAGTGCTTAAAAGCACATTCCATTGGAAATGCCACTCAATATTCAGTGCACATTGTTAAAGATTTGCCTGGCTTTCCCTGATTTTCGAGCAAACAAGGACTTTTTCTCGACTATCCTTGACCATTCAGAGACCGTAAGCAAATTGGGGTTCGTTGAGCGTTATTAAGGTAGATACGGTGCTCAACATTATTTAATACCTGACCAATCGTCATTAACTTATCATCGGTATGCATATGAAACATTTCGAACCGTAATAATCCCGCACCATATCACCTACGATTCGGTAAATCATTGAATTGGAAGCGGCATGCTTTTCGCGCAAACGCATTTGGAGTAAATCCATTTGGCTCTAACGAGAAAGGGCGGAAATACACGAAAAAATACATGATTTTGATGTAGTACCTTTAAATTCCTCCTCGCTGGGAGAAGGAGGGGGAGTTTTGATTGTCTTGGGGGTTGGAAAATCACCTAAAAGTTCAGAACATTGTTTTAGACAACGTCAACACTCGGTCGCTGACAGAAATTTCCTGTCCAGATCCTAGTCTTTTTACCCGCTATAAACCACGAGTACTGCCGATTGATGTCAAATTATTTGTTACTGATGACCCCTATACCTCTATCAGTTTAATTTGACTTCGCGTGGCAAGAAAGACAACTACTCGCTGTTATACCTTAAAGTATGTGTACTTGCTTTGGTATCAGCAACAGTAACTCTTTAAAAATCCTGGCATAAAGTAACTAATCAGTTACCATAAACAAAACGTCACCCAAAATGTTAAACAAAAATGATTCCAGCCACAAGGGCTAAGCTCCCATTGAACATTTCCTTCTTATTATTCTTTCAGATAAGTAAGCCAGATGAAAAATGTGAGAAGTTTCAAACATTTTTGCACCAGTTAAAATTCTCTCAACAACAGAAATAAAATTAGAACACAATATCATCAATGAAACCTGCCTACAAAATTATTTTTGCAATTTTGTTCCATAGGTGACAGTGAAATGAAAAACTGCCTTCAATATTCAATGTAGCACCAATGTACAAATCAATAATTAAGCAAAATAAACTGCACAGAACACAAAAAAACCTTTTTATCCCTACATCATTTTTTGTAACAGAATGGACTGCGCTTTCTACCTACAGCAAATTAAATAATTCAGAGCAACCACGATAATTTAAAAAGATTTCAGTGGTGGAATGAATTTAGGAAGGTTTCATACTAGCGTGTAGTCCGACAGCGACCGAGATAAGTACACACAAATCATTTATCACCCACGGAATCTGAACCTAGTCGCTATCAGAGGATACAGGAAACAAGAGGATGTAAGCTTCACCAGAAGCCAAAATATTCTTGGCAATAACATTTCGTTCGCCTTGAACCTAGGCTTAGCTGCGAATGTGGAGCATGCGCAATCCACAAACAGGAATCGATCCACAAACACGAGTTTCAACGCAAGTACGACAGTCGAAGTACAACACCAACAACAATGCGTGCATGCACACAAAGTACCTGGTGCGTAATCAGCGCCTGGCTTTGCTGAGGTTTCGATAAGCAGTGGCTCAGAACCCGGCACGACGTCCTTAACGATTTCGTGCACTATCTTGGCTTCCTGCCTGGTCGCTCGCTCTGTCACTACAGAAAATACGGAACAGAAACGCCATGTAATCTTCGAACGAGAGTGGCGCATGCCAACAACAAACTGCAAAAGCCAGGGGTCCTCGGTTGACACGTGCTTGGAAATGCGGGAACACAGCTTTCTCCTTCAGACTCATGGTTTAGACCGTATTCGTTTAATTAGATCGAGTTTAGATGCATGCAGGTATGCTTTTAATTTAGTGATAATTAGTTGTCGAGTAACATCACGGTAAATCCCTCCTGACAAGCTCCTAATCCGCGCTTAGCTTAGATTTTTAATCAGTGAGCTTGCGCCCCTCACAGAGGCCTACTGCTCTAGCAAAACCAGCTTGACTTTAGTTATTTGGCCGAATTCAACTACCTGTTTCAGCTTCATCTTCAGCCATGGACTCAAAATGCCGATCGGTGCGGGCATCCAGGGCAGATGCCGCGGCACTCACTCGCTCCTCAAACATCACCTTTTTGCCCTCCTTGGTCTTTTGCCGCTCGGCGACGACATATGGGGCAGCACGGATGTCAGAAGGGGCATCAAAAATGACCAGCGGTTGAACGCCCTGCACCTCCGATGGCTCGATGAGCTCCGCTTCCGGGTACTCGGCTGCGACGGTGGGTTCGGCGATTTGGACGTCGGCGATCTCCTTCACCACGTCTTCGTGGATCTCCTCAAATGTCACGGAAGTGGGCTCGAAATCGACCAGGGTGGTGTCCGGCGCACCGGCCTGCTCTTGCTCCTGCTCGAACGCTCGAGAATCCTTCAGCATCACCCCAACGATCTCTGGAGCGCTCAGATCCTGCGAGTACTGAGGGATCAACTTGGGCTCGAAGTAGCCTGTGGAGTCCAGGTCGTCGTAGGCATCCCCAAAGTCCATCTGGTCCTCGCTCAGCTTCGGCTCTGTGTGCAATTTCGCTGCAGGGACCTCTTCCAAGGACGTTTCCAGAGAAATATTGGAATCTGTGACGGGTGCTTCGACTTTGACAATGCGTTCTTCGTGTACCTCTTGGGCCACAGCATCTTGTGGGGACTCTTCTTTCGCCGCTTTTTCTTCCGGCAGACCAGAAACCTGCTCTTCGAAGGACTCCACAAACTTGGAGACCAGTTCTCTGATTTGGGCATCCTCCGACGGGGTCGTGGCCAGTCTGGTTGCTGGCGGAGTGGGTGCTTCCACCTGCCTTGTCACCACTTCGACAATTTCAGCAGCAGCACTTGCGCTCTCAGCCTCCAATTCGTGGACTTGCTCCGCAAAATGCACCTCCTCGTCCTTCGTGACGGCCACCTCCAGCTGCCCAACCTCCCGGGGGGATTCCGCGATGGCCTCGACCTGCTCGAATTTTGGAATTTCGACGGTTTCTGATATTTCGAACTCCTTTTCCAGCAGTGCTTGCTCGGGCTCTTCGACGCATGCAACGTCCACATCTTTGGTGGCTTGAACTGCTGCTTTTGGAACAACAACGACTTCCTTTTCGATTATCCTCGATCCACGATACGACACCTGCTCCTTTTCCTTTTGAGCCAGCCTGGCAAGTGCTTCCGAAACCTTCAGGTTAGGTTCCTCGATGACGGATTCCTTGATCTCGTCATAAATAACAGTGGAGGTCGTCCTCGTATCCGTCTCTTTGGTGTCGCTCAAGGAAACCTTGCTTTCGAACTCTTCCGTCGATTGCATTATTTTTTCAGTTTCCTTGGTAAAAGTGAAGTCCACAGTCTTCGACGTTTTTTCTTCAGAAGATTCAAAATCAATCATTCATTTTCTCTCCACATACAAGCATTAGGTTATACAGTTGGCGAGTCTATGTTATTATGCACTATATCAGCGATTAGGATATAATTTCATAAGTGCATTGAGAAAAAAAAAATGGATACAAAAGCGAAAAAAAAAGCGAGTTGTCATTACGGCTTGCAAAAATAGAAATGTTAATCACGTGTAATGTAAGCGGTAAAAACGAGAAAAAAATATAAAAAAATACGTAGCTTCTGTTCCGAAAGCAAGTATCCGGTTTGTAATTCAGTGGAAACACAAATGCAGTATGTACATTGCAAGCTGCCCTTTGAGTACGTGCCATAATTGTGTCGAGGAGGAAACGTTAGTTTTCACATTAGAAGCATTTCAGGCGAGAGTATGTCCATTGTAGAAACGATGTGTAACTCTTGTATTTATCGTTTGATATCGTTATGCAGCGTGTGAATGATTTGTCACGAAAAATATATCCGTTCTATTCCGTCAGATGTAAACGAGATATGGCATATCCTCATGTACACAAGTGTAAACCGATAATTACCTCTAGAGGAGCCCTGAATACGTTTAGTTTCATAATTCTGTTTCACATGCATGTAGTGTTCATAATCGTCTATTTTTGGCTTCTAAAGCCATTTAAAACCCTAATGTAAGTTCTAATGATAAATTCAAAAAATTACAACGGCCAATAAAACACGAAACAACGAATATACATGTAAGTGAGTTCGGATATCGACGAACATTTAACGTGTAATTCAAAACCTAAAATTTACATTCACGTGAAGTTTGACAGCAAACAACCATGCATTACATATGGTTCTACAAATTTGAGATTGTGCAAAGTGTTTCTGGAAATGCGTTGAACACTGACATGTATTTCGACTTACACAGAAAATCACTAAAGTACCATGTGCGAATTGTATAAGAAATTGGTACCTTACAAACCATTATTCCAATTTTGCACACCCGTGATTAATTCAATCAGAGATTAAAATTAAATCTTTAAGTTAAAATCATTGTGAAATTTAGTATGTCTAATACATGTACATGTATAGTGTGCACTTATGACCACAAGCGTATAGTATGCTTATTTAAACCTGACATCATTTTAGATGTGTACACAATACCTATATGTTTATTTATCAAGTATCAAGTATGAGCGTATTAAACGCCAAATTTCACCATCGCCAGATAATTATTTTAAGATATTGAAGATTTGAAGCGTGGTACTTTTTCCTAATTTGAAAATCCAAAGTGTTATACTAAGCATTCTTACTTTAGAGAATGACAAAATATTTCTACCTCAACCTTATGGCGTTTACGAATATCACATCAATGTAATGATAATCACGTGTTCATGTATGACAGGCCGAATTATCGAAAACTACATAACTCTATAAAATGTAAAACTTGACCTAAAGCAGCAATATTAGCTACTAATTTCTAATAATGCTGAACTAATTGATGATTTAAATGTAGATTCAAAAATATTTTAGTTAGCAACAGAGGTTGCCACAATGTAATTCAACAGAACAGAATCAAACGATACAACACCTAAAAATAACATTCACCATGCTAACTTTGTGAACCCGCTAAAACAGGCAAACATTCAAACTTTTTAAAAAAAAAAAATTATTTTAGCGGCTGAAAATAAATGTTTGGCTTATCAATCTATCCAAGACTTTAACACCAGCGAGTGTGCGGTGCCATCAGTTATCATGCAGGCTATCTTGGCTAAAAGGTGCATCCATCATAGTAAAAGTTTATAACACAGACAATGTAATCGATTCGTTCTAATAAGCAGGCTGTATGTAAAAGCTTTCTAAGTAATACAAAAAAAAATGCTCGATAATCTTCAATTCAGTACAATGTTTTAAAAACATTTTAGGAGTCTGAAGCAAGTTTTTTGATGGCTAAATAGGGCCTGAAGAATTTTTGTCATTTTTATAAGTAGTTTCTAGTGTGGAACAAGCTGACTGCTTATTAGAAATCAAAGCAATTAAAACACTAATGAAACTTAATCATGCAGTACAATCGACAAGAATGGAAGCTGTCATTTTACCTGATTCGATGACATCCGGATCAATGCGGACGTGTCTTTCTGGGATGGATCCAGTTTCACTGCTAGTTTCTTCGGCAGATTCCGCTTCCTACAAAGCAGGGTCACATTACTCACAATTGTAAATGCCTTTAGCAAAATAAACCAATACCATTAGTTGGAAGGCATTGCCAATTCACGTACCTTCATGATGTCCTGCTCATCATAAGAGGCATCTAAGGAAGTGTCCCGCCTTAGAGAGGCTTCTCGTGACGGCCCCAGTTCTTCCTTGAGGGTGTCAAAGCCTAGTAATTTGCAAATAATTAACTAAGTGATAAAATATCCACGAGATGCAACAATCAAACAGAAAAGCAATCAGCGGAAATCATGCAGACCAGATTGATCAAGATGAACTTTAGCCACAGCTTTTTCAACATCGTCGGTGACCAGCTCCACATTGAAGATGCACTGATTCACAATGTCTTCTCGGTTAATTTTTCGCAATGCCTTCTCCAAAGTGTTACCTGGAAAAAAAGAAGGCAAGGATTATTTCATTTAGCGTTTTGATAGGTTAGGCCGAGCATCTTTCTACAGGACTGTTAAAACGCTTACCTGTAGCCTTATTGCCTGACAGCTGTACCCAAAGGCGCAGCATGACTATTGCTTGTTGCACAACATCGTCCGGATATTCGGACTTTATTACGTTAATATCAGATTCCTCTACGTCCAACTGCAAGGCCAACATGGTCCAATCTTTGCCCAATAGATTAGCGATGTCTGAAAGACGCAATTCGGCCCTATGAATTGCTTCTTTATCTAGAAAGACAAAAGGCATTGTAGTAACCATTTTTGGAGACAAAATGTAATTAACATGACTTATTATTATTTGAAAAAGTGAAAGTTTTTGGTATACTAAAAGATGGAAGTAGACGAATCCCTTAGTATTACATAAGTGTGACTAGATACACTCTTTTGAGAAGTATCGTTAAAAATTCAATTTAACTCAGTATTCTACAACCAGTAAGTGAATACCATGGGGTAGGGGGTGTAATCCACCAACCCAATTATTTAAGATTGTCATTTTAATGATGACACATCAGCTGATGAAAATTTCCCCGGAGTTTTCATGAAAATCTGAACTTCCCTGACTTTTCTAGGTCGTTCCTACTTCCCTGTCACATCCAGGTTTTATTATATTATTACGGTAGGAAGAACTCACTTATTCCAACATCTGTAAGATAATCGTAGTGCTTCTCTATTGATAAAAGATCGGCATCGTGGGGAGAGTCGCTCTGTAAAGACAATGCAAATGGGATTAGCAGCCTGTTAACGATACGCTGCAAGGAGCATTCAATTTTTGATTTACATAGCTGAAAACCACCTTTGCGATATCGGGTAAGGCGATGTTTAGATTACAAATTGGGGTCTGCGGAGGCTCGCCCCGGCTGACTTTAGCCTCCCGCATGAATGCAATGCGCCCGGCAGGATCCTGGTGAGGATCTCGCACCCTGACAGCAAATGGAAGTCGATTTTCCTTGAAGGCATTGAACACCAAGCACAGCTGCTCTCCAGATTTCGTCACGGGTACCAAGTTGCCGGCGAACTCCACGAATTGCGGCTTGCTTTCCAAAACCTTGAAGCAAAACGGTACATGCAATTAGTACTGTTAAGTTGAGACATTACCACGAAAGCCTCTCAGGGCGGTTTTACCTCAACATCTCTGCTCTTTGCCACTTCCACGAAATGTTCCTGGTTTTCCAACGTTTTCTCCTCCTTGTCATCAGTCATGCAGAAAACTCTTAGCCTGGCTTCTTGAAGGTCGTGTCGCTTGGCAAACACCACAAACTTCGCCATGAAAGGAACGTGGATGGCCTCTCGGTACAGCTCCGTGGCCATCTTGGAAGCCTCGCTGATATTTCGGCAATCCATCAACCAGAACCTGCATCCAAAAAAAAAAACGGCCATTGTCATCAAGAGGTACGCAATCAGCCGCATATACAATGTTTCGCAGCAATCTGCAAAAACACGTACCTTGCCGATACCGTTGTCGTAAACGAAACGCAATCGTTGACGAAAGTTAGCGGTGTAGACCCGGTGACGTCCTCCCACTGCGCCCTTGTAGTGCCACCTACGAACACAACCAAGCATTACAGAAGCAAGAACGGGCATGTCCCAGAACATTGTGGGCCAGATAAGGCCCTCCAACTTCCAGAAACAGTACGGCTAAGCACGAGATCTCATGCAGCAAGCATAGTTTTATCTACTCCCTATTTGTCCTTTACAACGTGGTATGCATTATAACTAATAGTAATACAACATGCAATAAAACTTCGTTTATTTTTAGAATGAGTGGAAGAAAACGATTTGGGTGGGGGAAAACAGACGAAAAGGCAGCTAGACACCAACGAAAAGCATAGAGATGTGTGAACAGATTCTCCCGAAGAAGTACGGGAAAACAAAAAATTAAAGAGAAGAAAATCAAAAGCAAAATGAACCTCGTGAATTTCACCAGCTTTACAAAATCATTTAGGTGCCAGAAAGACTGGCATTAGCTGGATGCCAGCATTTTCATAATCACCCTTATCCTGTAGAAAACAATTCTACCACTTTCTCATGGTGTAATAATGTCTCATGATATGTATAAAAAACGAAAAAAATCTAAAATATGAATTAAAAAAGGGAGGTCAAAAAAACTACAGAATAAAATGCGGTACCATAAGTCGGCCAAGATGGTAAGGGCACTCTCCCTGGGTGCCAGCAGCATATGAAAAAAAGAACCAATTGTGGTCAACAATTTGGTAGTTCCAAATCCAGGAAATTCGGAGTTTAGGAAAAAGTAGGCGGGAGAGGCAGGGCGAGGTTGGAGGCGAGGATTAGGTCCGTTAACCGGAGGTGTTGAAGAGGGAGAAATATGCACAAAAATCCGAAGTTCAAAAATAAACGAAGTTCTATTGGAATTGGTTAAGGATGAAAACTACCCTTAAGCTACTACAGTTATTTTCTATTTGGGCATACAATGTATCAAACACTTTCATAAAGTTAGGACCACCTTTGGCCTTTACAAAAATTAATAATTAAAGAGCGATGCTGCCAAAGTCATCTGTCCATACCGAGGACCAGAAAACTTATAACCACACAAACCTGAGTAGCTCTAAGCGGCCACTCTACTAACAGTGGTTAATTTCGTGGCAAATCTTTATAATGTTATCTGTACAGTGTAAACGTGTAGAGATAAACAGTTTACCATTCAACAATTGCTTGTTCTAATTAATATTCGCCTACGATAAACTGGTTCTAGATTTCAAGAAGTAAACAATTTCGAGATTAAATAAATCATCTGCACAAGTATATTAACTTGCATTGAATCTCTTAAAAACGGTGTCTGTGCGTGCACTTTTAAACAGCATCGATATGAACAGTTGGAATTTATGATGAACTAAGCTTGAGATTATCCATGCATATTACATATCAAATCAAATCAGCTTTAGGTGCTCTTAACACTTATTTCTATAAATTTAGAGAGAAACTAACAACATGAGAAGATATCGCATTTCCCAGATAAAAAGCATTTAATTCACCTTAATCAATATGTTCATAACTTCATTTAATCATTTGATTTTTTCGGGAAAAAGCTGCATATAATTTCTTACAAAATCCTTTGTGGAATTGAAGCATAAAGGAACATTTATAAATGTGTCCATTTTTAATCTGCTGAATTTAAAAATGCACCGCTTATTGTATGTGTAGATAAACGCATTTATTTTAACAATATCGCTGCAGGTTAAACGTTAAAGCGTTGTTTAAGTGTGAGTATTATTTTATAAGTTTGTAAACGTTTTTAACTGAAACCATGTTAAAACAAGAATTAGAACATAAATTAAACCAATATTATTCATCTAATTTAAGTTATCTAAATTGTCTGATACAATATACACGCGGTTTACACTATAAATGAGTAAAATTTAACACGCGAATCAACGTATGTAGAACATTGGGTTCATCATGCATATTTTCATTTCTACACAAGCAAATCTGAGATACATTAAATCATACCACTATTCAAAAATGCAATGTCTAAAATATATAATAAAAGCATTCTGTACTGTATATCTGTATATACGGGTTGCAATAATATTCTGCAGCACGCAATGGATCTACAGCACAGAATTAAATATTCTAATAAATAACAATTACAACAATAAATAATAACGGAAAAAGTCGGTTTGTCCGCAATGACTGCCGCAACGAAGAAAAGTCAGGACAAAACAAGAGTAATTAGTCAGAAAAAGAGAAATTTAAAGGATAAGAAAAGATTTCAAGGCAGTTCAGGAAAGAATAAGTCATTGAAAGCTACGAGTTCAGGTTTTAATCCACATTTTCTAAATATGCAACTAACTTCTGATCAACTACAAATAAAGAGGGCAAATGCTAGGTAGTAAATAAACTAAACAGCATTGCTTTTAGCCTTTAAAATAAAATAAAAATGCAGGATACACAGAAATTAGGGTATTGTACGCTACATGTTTATACAAATGGAATGTCCATGCGCCAGACTGGAACATGCATTTGGACTACATAATTTGAATACTAAAAAAAGTCTCCAACTTTTTAAGTAGGAACTAGAAATGTAGTTGTATTTATGCAGTTAAAACAATTAACTGCATATGTTATATCTTATGTATAAGTTTAATAAACAATAAACGTGAACAAATCATGAAATAAACTTTGCTCTCATTTCAACAGATTGAAAATTATGTATTTTAAGTGTAAATGTTTTATGTGAATGTATTTACTGAACTTTAGGTTTTAATTAAGACTTTGCTGTAAGAATATGGAAGTTTTAATGCTCTAATTAATTTCTCATGGAGTTTTTTAATTATGGAAAGTTTTTGAAAGAAAACTTTCCTAACTATACTTTCGTTTAATATAATATCTCATAATCTTTCAAATAACCGAAGTACATTTGTAGTCTTGCTAATTATCATCCAGAAAACAATCGAAGCAGGTCGACTTCAAATCTAAATTTCAAATTCTGTTAACTTCATAGATTACTCCTATGATAATTTGCAATAAACAGTTGGACGGCATTATGCAACAACACATCAAACTTAAATTAGGATATTTCGAAAAATCTATAAATTTGCTGTTAAATTAATTGCGATTTTTGTAATTCAAGTATATTATACTGTTCAGAAATCAATGCCCACTTTCGGGCTGAACATCATGCTTGAAGCCTGCATTTTCAAAACATCATTTACAATAACGAAATTAAATTTACCTCAAAAACAGAATTTTTTTCTCTAAAATTTCAATTCTGGCATCTATAGGATAATCATCCCAATTCTGCGGCATTTTTGTTTTAATAAATTAGTATTTAAATTGGTGGAAAATTGTCAATTCTAGATTATATATGTAGAAAATCAATAAATAATGGTAGATCCTTCTGCATCAAAATGGCTTGTTTCTCCGAAATTTCAATTCTTGCTGCTATAGGATAATCGCTCTATTTCCACAACATTTTTGTTTTGATATTATTTATTTTAAATTAAATTGTCGGATAATTATCAATTCTTGACTTTATATGTGGAAAAAAATATTAAATAAATATAGTAGATCCCAAATGGAATTAGAAAATATTCTCTAATTAAGTAACATTTTCACATTAACAATTTATCAACAAATCGTCATCGATTTGTCACTCGCTTGTTGCATAATGCTGTCCACTTCTGGTATCGACCAGTAAAATACGACCAAAAATGGCAAAACGTCACATCCACCTAGGGTGTGAATAAAGCTCGACATCAGCGACATGAGCTGGCAAAAAATTGCAGAAGAGGCAATGGACAAGATGATCTATTGCCAGCTCGTGGCGAGAACTAAGGGTAGTAATCACATTTATCAATTTCAACAACAAGGAGAGAGAAGTATTTGACTGGTTTTGGAGCGTGTTTCAGGAAACACGGAAGGAGAGGTTCGAGGAAGAGTGGAAAGGATAGGGAATTGAGAGATAGAGATAGAGAGAGAGAGAGACAGATTGATGGAAAAAAGGAAGTAGAGAAAACATGGACAGATGCGGACAAACCTGACTGGGTACTACCTGTTATGCTGCACAGTAACCTCAGTGTGGGCGCATCTCCGCTGTACTGGTTGAGCATGCCTTTCGACGCCGCTTGGGGAACGGGGATGGTTAAAACTATTGGTTTGTGGAATTTGCGACGCCGGGGCTCCACTGTGACTATAGGACTCACCGCTACTCTGTTACCCAGCATTTTTGCCACCAATTCGGCTGGGATTGGCTGGGCCTGAAAATGAGAGGGAAGAGCCCAATCAGCCTGGCACTTAAGAAACGAGCAACACAAAAAGAGGCTAACGTTTAGAAAGAGAACGAGAATGAAACGCGAAGAGATGGAGAACAAAAGGAGTCAAACACGCACAGCACACATCGTGAAACAGCAGAAAGGGAACAATTTAGTGGCATTGCACCGAGCGGAAAAGTTAACGAGAAAAAAAATTCATAGAAAGGTTGATAGAGACATGAGCAATGCAAAATTGTGGTAACTGCAAGTATTTTGCTATTTCAAGATGACACGTGCGCAAGAGTAGAAAAATCCCTTTCAGCAATACTTTCATTTTCAGTAGGAGGCAAATAGAGTATTTTTCAGTTTTTTGTTATTACTGTTAGTACAGGGCTTGGAAGATGAGAGGACATCCATGCGGCCAAAAGAAACAATGATAAGCAGCGCTAATGAGTGGTGAAATCTGCAAGTCACAGAGGAAGCACCGCATTTTCTCATTAAATGTGTGGCAATGGGATTGATTACTGGCAAATAAGACGAGAATTACAAAGCAAGGTGGCGGCCTTCTGACGAAACGAGATGAAACTCCCCGAGTTTCAACCTCCGGTTAGATGTTAGTCAATGAGAAGCGAGAATTTGAATGCGAAAAGCGGCGCAGAGCACGAAGTGTGATATAGAATACAAAGCAGACACCCAATAGGATAAGCAATACACCATTTATTGTTAGCTATGTTAGTACACAGGAATCCAACACCAGCAGTAATTATTGAAATGTTAGAAACGGAATAGGGCTGAGGAGAATAGTGTGCGGAAAAATCAGTAGAAATAGCACATGAGTGAAATTTGAGGGGCGAATATAATATTTTAAATGCGTTTTTTTTGCCATTATTATAAAAGTATTCCTCGATAGCGACTATAATCAACATTAAGATCAAAACATTATGCCCTTGTTATGGGATTACTGTCAACTGGCATTGATGTTTTAAAAAATACGCTATTTCAGCAATGAAGACTTTCTAAACTTCCGAATAATAATAATAATAGAACGGCTGTTTCAAAGGTTGTGTGGAATTAGTTTTTAGAGAATTATAGACCGTTACAATTTTAATTGGGTGTCAAATTGTGTTACTAATTTAGCTTAATAGTAGGGAGCATATCTTTTGAGAATAAAACATAATGACCTAAGCGTCAAGGTCATAAATAAGGCAGGTTTATAAGTTTAGTCCATACTCAAGTGAAATAATTATATTTAATAATGGCCCTTAAATTTGTAGTGTAGTCGGGCCAATGAAACAGAAAACGTGGCAAATTAAAATTTGTTAGCCATTCTGAGATGTAAAGTTAGTGCACTGTGGTTTACAAACATTCTGAGTATGAATAAGCAGCCTTGTGTAAGTGCCACAGAGCAATACTTATCAGAAATCCCATGATACCAAAAGAAAACCTGTAATTCTGGAGAAGAGTCAAATTTCGAGCGTAATACTGAGAGCATAGTCCATGCAATCGATGATAGATATAAATGACAATGAAAGCAGACCATCAGCAGGAATAAGCGTAAGGGCATATCCCTGCAGAGCAGCTAAGGGAATTCTAATGAAGTTAGCATATAAGTTAGAATAGACTATACCTATTCAGTTATACTTTAAAATAAGGTATGAACGTATTCAGAAATGACGTCAACTGCTGAGAGATGGGCCGGATAGCGGAAGGATTGGATTGAATTGAGAGGATGCTATGGAGAGAAATCTTTGCAATGGCAATATTTCTTTTTTTTAAATTAACGACAATAATGTTCAAGAAATTACGCATCAAGCCAAAGTACAAAATTAATTTAGACTAAATATTGTAATTTTGAATGTTTCGCTGTGCCAAAAACGGTGTTCACATGCATTGGAAATAATGTAGAAAATGCCCCGTTTATTTATTTAAAAAATATTACATAAAAAATGAAAAAAACGTTATGCGACCTCCGGAAACAGGTGCTTCGCTAACAGGTTTTTAAAGTTTATTTAATACTTTTTTATAAATAAACGGGACGTTTAAAATTATAAAAAAAATTATGCAGACCATAGTGGACGGCCAATTTTACATGGTAAAAACAAATTCAGCAATTATAATATCCTTGATAAAGGAGCTCAACACATGTATCAAAGTTCCTTTACCAATATTTTGTTAAATCCGAATAATGCCATGCAGGAATGCTAACATCCAAATTTATGATAATTTTGGTATCAGAACCGAACTGGTAGGTTTGTAATAAGGACATTTTCTCTGAATCTTTCGCATTGCAGCTTAATATTATTCACTGACTGCTCATTCACCGGCTTTCAGTCAGCTTAACAGCATTAAGCTCATAAATCCAAGTCTGCGCATTTAGATTCAGTACATGCTGACTACATTATTTGGAGGGTGATGCAATTAGGAAATGGCAATCGTTCATTTGATTATGAGCTTATGAAAGCTGACGTCATGAGTGAATAGTACCAATGGCGATAAACTGAGTCGTATAGGTTCTGCAGCACAATATAGCAATATATAAGCATAAAAAGCAAAGAGAACTGTGCTTGCCACTTCAAGCTCTAATGTGCAACGGAGGCGATTAAATAAGTGTCACATGCTCTCACACAGCAGAAAACACAGCTATTAGCAAACATCGTCACCCATTTAAGATTACCAGCTTGGTTATTCAAAAGACAAGAAGATATATCTTAGTCATAATAGTGAAAAACTGGCTGATTAAGCGCAGAAATAGTGCCATAAAAGGATGAAAGTTGAAAAGATTCAGGAGGTGTAATCTCAAAAAGTTCACCAAAATTAACTTTAGCGATTCGCCAGGCACTTAAATTGCAATGTTGGAAAACTAGTGATTTAGGATTTCACGCAAAATTTACCGTGCAACAAAGAGCGCAATCTATTTACTAGTTATATAAATATATATTAGCCATGCACATGAATCTGCATGTACACATACATGCATAATGGATTAGTGTCACTTGAAGCAAATTCACTAAAGGTAGATTTTATGTTTTTGTACTTTTTGTCAATTATTAATAAAATAGAAGCTGTCATTATGGGGTCCCTAAAATTACATTCTGTAAATACTGATTTGAAATAGGTTCAGATCAAGTCTTACTGGTGATTATTCGTATTGCACTTTAGCCCAGCACGTTGCCTTGAAAATTACTCAAATTCATTCTCATTCGCAATCATTTTACATATCAAAAGATAATTTTGACACCAACATACAGCTTTTCTATTGCATAAGTATTTTAAGAGTATATTATGTCTGAAAAGTCAATCGAGCTACTTGGTCTAGGCTTAAACGTTTGTCAAATAGCAATGTTCATCTTTTAAAAATCAAAGCTTAGCTGAACCTTTCTGAAATCATGATAATGAAAATTTTGCATCAACAGGGATTAACGTCTCATAAAGACCAGTGAAATGCTGTTTAAATTTGGGAACAAAATCCAATTTAAAAAATTCAACTTTTGCTTGTAAGCTGCCTGGATTCACATTTTAAACAGTTCTGAATTATGATAACATTCATTTTTTACCATTTGTAAAATTCATTAATAGCATCTGAATGTTTTTATTTTTAATGACGTCGGATTCTTTCCAATTGTTAGCTATCACAAACCCATTTAATTTCAAACTATCAATAAAAAGAATTCGGCTCTTATGAATTATTTGAAAACCTTTCAATTTAAAAATAAAATAGAAAAGTAGGATTATATCTTCAGCAAGAGATAAATGTTTGGCTTCTGTCATTGGAAGGAATTTTAAATAGCATTTCACGGAATTTTCATTTACAGATGACATAAGCATCATGCAAGGAAGGAAAAATTAACGTTTCCAATATTTTACAATCATGCCAGCATGCGATTATTTTCAGCATTATCTGAAACGGACCCAACTTTTCCTCTGGGTGCAATTGGATTTTACGTTAGCTTCAATCCAGCATATGGCTCACACAACTGAATTCGATAAGAAACAATCTACCAAGATCTGTTTAAAGCTGCCTACGAAAAGCTCGATTAAAATAAACTCCAAATAACTGTTTGCATATAGAAAAGCAAGTGTAAAATGGCACTGGATGCCACCGAAAATAATCACAAATTACTCGATTAGAACAAACACAGATAAGACTAGCACTAACAGAGGGACGTCACAAAATAAACAGTCCAATAAATATAATATATTAAATTTAGAATAAAGCATCTAGGGTATAGAAATAATCATATCTTTCAAGGTGTTATAAATAAATACCATGGAAAGTGGTTCAAAAGTAGATGCAAATGCTGGTTATTTATGATAGATAATAAATACCTTGCATATTATGACACTGCGCTTTCACGTATTGCACCGATAAGGTGATAGGCAATGGAAAAGCTTAGCGGACTGCCCAAGACTGATAGAAATATCACAACTGATGATGCAGCCTTGGACATGTTTTATAAAAAATGAGTGTGTTAGTTGGGGGGTTGTGACAAATGCGCGTTAGAAAACTTCTGGATATCAAGGGTGAGACGTCACATTTAGAAAAGGGCTTCCGGAGACCTTAATGCACACACATTTAAAACTCCTGCAAAGCATGCAGGATTAAACAGAATTTTTATACTTCACGGATTTTGCCAACATAATCAACTGGACTGGCAGAGTTTGAAATCAGGGCTCCGCGCTATTTTCTTTAACAATTAAAACTACGTCAGATGTCTTCCCAACGTTTTAGCGATGGCAATGCTTCCTTTAATCGAAACCGAAGTGGTTCTGGTGGCCCTTTTTGGCACGAATCAAAAATGATAAGACAATTTGGTAGTTAAGGCAAAGAGTCGCTGGCAAAGTCGAAGAAATTACTAAAAGAAAAATATGCCAAACGACTGAGAAATTAGAATTTTTACCCCACGAAAATGCGGCGTGCGAAAAGGTGTTTGGTGCCGAGTTACTGCTACCAGATCAGTGTGATCCGTTTGGATTTCGTGTGTATGTTGACAGTGATTTTTCTACGCTTCCCATTCCCCTTCCCGGGTTTAATAAAGTTTACCTGAAGTCCGACTTTAATTTTCTTCGTGAGGGCGCCCTCTGGGAACACCGCCTGCACCTGGGGCACGACCGTAGAGCTGACCATGCCACCCTCGGGTCCAATTGCGTGCACTTCTTGGCGCACCCGGCTAACAATTGCAAAATACTTTGGGAAGTCGGTGGTAAGGACGCGGGTGATGCGATTGGTGTTCAGATCTTCCAAAGCGTTCAATTCTACAAGAAGAAACAAAGTGTTAAAAACTGGATTTTTAACGTGGGGAAAATGTCAACTCTGGTGCAATTAAAAATTTGGTTTTATTTCAAAAACAATAACCCTTATACATGCTGAAAATTGTGAGTTGCATCATACCGAATACTAAATTCAATTGTATCACGTGATATAATTGTTCTAATGTCCAACAATTTTTGGTTCATGCCAAAAACAAGCCTTACTACTACATAACAGTATGCGTAAATGTAGTGCTAACTAGAATTTACCAAAGAATAGGCGAATGGCGATCATTATTATTATTATTGTTTTTTTGTTCAAATATAATACGCCATAGTATTATCCATCAATCTAAACTGACCACAACACTAAGAACATATTCCTAAGCAAAATTGAAAAATTTGCTTGCCCGAAATATTTATCTTTGCAATTATTTTTATTTTATGCATCATTAGCGAGTTTTCCGTCATTACTAATGATTTCCACGCAAAAACACCTCTACAACTTTTTTTAAAACCCGCAATATCATGCGAATCTTCAGGCTGTATGCAAACTTTCTGTTACAAGTGTTTTCACTTGTCTATTTTGTCTTGTTTCTTTAAAATTACGTAATATGCACAATACACCGATCAAATGAAAAAAATCAATAACCCTAAAGGAAAAACCATGATTTCCCATGTCACCAGACACCCTGTATGAGTGCATGCCATTAATTGTTCAGCATTCGACTCTTCACGTTCCAACATGGCAAAGCGAACAGTTCTAGCAGAAACTAACCTTCCCCATCGAAGCTCTCGTTGAGAACGTCTTGCACCGCTTCCTCGGTTGCTTCAAGCGTGTGCTCGCGCCATGTTTCGCCATTGTCGCTGCGCAAGATGGTTATTTCTCGTTCCTTTCCTCTCAGCGAGGCAAAGTGTGGGACTTCGATGATGACAGGCCTGAAAAGCAGCAAGAAAACCAGTTAAGGCTAACACTCCACATCCACGACGAGCATCAAGCGCAACCAAAATTACCCCAAGAACTTGGCTCCAGCAGGGCCCATCTCCAAGATGCGGCTAGCGCAGGCTTCGCCTTCCATCAGTGGAGGTGGGTTGTTCAGTTTCTCCTTTTTCAGGTATCGGCAGGTGATTCGCGTGGGCATGGCTGCCTTGCGGGGAGGAATGATCACTCGGACGCCCGAGTGCCTGCAACCCCTCATGGCTCCACCACGGGCATCCACCATGAAGCTCACCAAGAACCTACCAAGTACAAGAACCATTATAAGCATGGGCGCAGAGGGTGCTCCAAGCAAGGTACACAAAGGTTAGGGTTTTTCCCACGAGATTGTACGCTAGTTCATGTACACGCACACACACTCGGGACAGGTTCTGGGAGACAAATCCGAATAATGTGAACAAACATGTTTTTCGAGCTTTACAGAACAGAGGTGATGCTTTGTACGGTTTGAAATCAGATTTTCACGCCCACGAAACAAGACCACACAAAACATGGAGTCAGTGTGTTCACGAAGGGGGGACGGGCGATGCATAGCATTTATAGAATTTTGTCTGGCCAGGAAGAAAAATCTGAAACTAGGCTAACCGTAATAAGAATTGATGTCAACTTTGATGTCAATTGATGTCTAAATTACGACAAGAAAATGATATTGAAAAACACGCATCGACTTCTCCCACCTTAGTGCACGCCACGATAAATCCGCCAATAAACTATCAACAGCAATAAACTCAGACCTTGCATAAACCCCTATAATTAAAGCTATTAAATCCTTAATCCAATCGAAATAATACATGTATTAACATTGCGTTATACTTTGAATATTTGATAACGATACAAATCACCGTCGTTTGATAAATTAACCAAAAATAATGATAATTACAGCATTTTTAAAAGTATTTAAGTAAGATCCAAACGTTTTCTCTTTTTTGATAAAGGCTTGAAGAGAAATACAGTTACTGAGTTACAAATAATGTATAAGAAGCTTGCATTATGTTTTATATTCGAATATATCGACAACAGAAGAATACATAAAAAACACGACAAAACTCCTTTTTCAGATAATTTAAAAACACCAAATACATATTTTATATTAAAGTACAACGCGATACATTTCGCAAAATTTTCAAAAATTCACTGGTGCTCGTTTTTAATAGGTTTATACAGTGTACATTCTAAATGTACTCTAAAGTAAATTATGCATTAGGTGCATTCATTTATCATTAAAATTATTTTAAAAATGGAGATTTTTTTCGTGGTATTGAACCTATCATTAATTTTTTTATTCTAAAATAGTCGATATTTTCGTTTAGAGAAATTAATGCAAACTGCAGTCACATTATTTATAACAATAGTTTCGTTCAGCACTATCATAAATTGTGGTTATCTTTTTAAGCACGTCCTCATTAGTCAAATTATTAATAAGTGAAAAATGGTGGATCTTTTTAAAGGTTTCTAAAAATGCAATGCAATACCGTAATAATTACATTTGTTGGTTAATTTATCAAACGACGCTGATTTAATCAATAAGTCCAATCATTAGGCTCAAAGACGTCAAGAAACAACGCTCCAACCCAGTCGCTCATCCACCAGATTACATTTTAGCATGTTACAGCGATAAAATTTCGAACAAGTTTTCCTCTGCATTTGGAGGCGAACAAGTTTTCAAGCACAACACCAAAACTGGCAATTTCGCCTGCCCGTTTTTACACCGCAGAAAACGCGTTTGCAAACAGTTAAGGCACTTAAGCCCAGTGGGCTAAGTTCAACCCATCCGGGACATGCAGTTGGAGAGGGTTGAAACTTCTACAAGCATTCCTTAGAATGTAGCATACTTCACGATCCTCTCCGGGTTGACGTATCGAACGGCATCCGAGTCATCTCCATTTACGGAAGCTATTTCCGGGCATTCCACAATCACCTCCATCGTGCATTAATTTCTTTATACGAGTCAATTTCACTCGGTTTTGGGGCCAGACAGCGCAGTAGACATGGTGCGCGCACAGAGTCTCCGCACCAAGAATGAGTCAAAATTTAATTTAGTTTCCAAGAGATTTGACTGCCCTCTTCAGTTGCTGGAGCGCTGCCAATGCCGGACTAATTTAGAAAGAGCAATATTTGGGGCTGGGAGAAGCCGGGAACGAAAAGCTGGAAGAAAACTATTCGCAACTGTCGCAGTCTGGGAGCGACTGTCTCGATGCATTGCTGAGAAATGCTTTGCTTGGGTATGAGCCTGCTAATACACGAAAAGCCCACTCAGGCTGATGGACAATTGGAATTATGGAATATCATGCCCAAATATGGTTTATCCCAGCCGAAAAATGCACCTAACGGAACTTAAAGAGACACTGCCATGGTAAGTGGATGATTTCACATTGCATAAGTTTGAGCTATCTGGTAATTTGTAAAAAAAAAAATGATTATGATTAAAATGATGACATCCTCATCAACACAGACATCTATGCAAGAAACTAGGTTACAGTTTCCAGTACTGAAAAACAAGGTTAACGTTTACACGTTTATCTATAGCAATTCTTGTGACAAAAGCGATGTTTCTTGGCAGCCGAGGAGCTCCAGCTTTAGACAATGCACTGACCTACTTTCGCTTGCTAGTATTAAGGGTTGCATGGCACTTACACTCTCTGAGCCAATTCAATATGTGATTGACTGCATATCATCTCAACAATAAACTTAAGGCATGATTCAGATAGTCTTGCTTTTCAGTTGCAAAAACATCATTAAAGTCCGACACAAAAGGATGCTCACCCTGCAAAAAATTGTTGTAATTGCTCAATTTATTTCTCCCCGTGTAGAATTGGTTGCCCGCTAGGGTCTGTATTATTTTGTGCACTTCAAAAATGACGATTAAGCATAACAAATTAAATAAACTTGATAGAGACCGCTTGTAACCTCCTTCAGAAGATGCATTGCAGGGAAACACTTGTTTCTGGATTTTGCATTGTTTTTTTAATTTAACTTTTTTAAAGTTAACAGGACATTTTCAAATTAAGAAAAGTAACGCAGACCCTGGTGGACGGCCAATTCTTCACGGGAAAAAAATAAATTTGTAATTTTAACAAGAAATTAAGGAAAAATGTAGGATTAATTTCTTTGCAGGGTGGGCATCCTTTTGGCTCAGGCTTTAGGTCACCAAGAGGTGCATGAGGCAGTGATGTGAATCTGCAGTGCATCACAGGATTTTTTTTGTACTTAGTGGTAACTAAACCCTCATGTTTTGTTCACAGGTCATGGATATCGGCACAAAAACATCACCGGGCAACGGGGTTTGACTAAACGGACAGACCACAGGAACACCGACACAAGTAAACTGTTTGCACTCTTACTTTACACTCTTACACTGCGGGGTCTTCCCCGCACAGTTTGGACGGACCTCACGCAACAGTCACACGACACAGAACACGAACACACCGGGTTAACACAGAATCGTTCGCGATGTTAGTACGGGTGTAAAACAGTAAAATGTAACTTACGTTTTCCATTTTAACTTGCTACAAGTTCCACAATGCAAGCATGCAAATAAACGGGAGGCGGGAGAGTTGGAAAAAAAGAGGCAAAAAAACACAGTTAGCAACAGTTAGTTTCAAACACGAAATTCCGGTGGCTTGACAGGTCAGACACCCGGCTGCCTCCGAGACATTTACAGGGAAGCCAGTTTCGGGGGGTCAACAGGTGGTGCTACATGTACAAGTAGCCCGGCAAAAGTCGGTTCAAGTCGCCAAATGCTTGGCAAAAAGGCAAGCAGCCATTCTGATAACTCGGAAGCACGTATTTCTAGATGAAAGCTTTTTAAGCAAAATGCGAATCAAGCCGAATTGTTAGTCTGTGTAAAACATGAATTTGTTAGAGAGGCAGGTATTGGTGATTGATGGGCAAATCATTCGATGGCCTCTTATCACCGAAGACGTTTCCAAGATGCAAAAGTAATTTTTATTCCTAAAGTTTGCTTTACAGGTCGGAGAGAGCTGAAGGAGGAAGTGACAGATGGAAGAAATCGACTTGGTGATTAGAAGGTAAGTGTTGGGAAAAGATCAGAAGATTTTCAAATAGGATGCACTCCTTAAGCCCGACCCAAAAGGATGCCCACCACGCACCATTTTTGCTTCAAATACTTGTTATAATTGCTAAATTTAATTTTCCCCGGTATAATCGACTGGCCACTAGGGTCTGTGTTAGTTTTTATAATTTGAAGATGTCCAGATTTATAATAGAAAAATTGAAATTAAATAAGCTTGAAAAAGAGACATCCATTTCCGCTTTTTTTCCAATTTAATTTGTTAATAAACGCGACATTTTAAATTTAATTATAAAAATAGCTCATACCCTAGTGGACGACCAATTCTACACGGAAAAATAATTTAGAAGTTACTTTTTCTTATTTAAATAGTTAATGCATAAATGACTCCAGGGAAACATCAAATTCCGTTTTTTTTTTTCAAATTTAACGGGACATTTCAAATTTAATTATAAAAAATTGCTCAGACTTTAGTGAACAACCATTTAGGAATTGCATTTTAAGTTTCTTGTTTATATAATTAATACATAAATCAATCCACCCATAAATTTAGAAATTATATTTTGTTTTGAAATTCATTTAAATATTTTACATATAAGCGGGACATTTTCAAATTATAAAAAATAGCAATAAAATACACTTAGAAATTACAGTAAAAATATTTGAAGCAAAAATGTGTGAGTACTTTTGTTGTATGGTGGGCATCCTTTTGGCTCTGCCTTAAAAGCAGAGTTGCTACACCCTGCCAACTTTCTTCATAAGAAAGATCAAGGATTGAACAAAAAGGGAAAAAAACGATGCACATAACCAGATTAATTTCAGTAAGCCAAGTCCAATCTCAAGAAGTGCTCAATATTCGCAGAGCCTGGTTAGTGATTACAGGGTCGACTAGGTTTAGAACGGCAACGAAGAGGAAAGGTGAATAGGAATTGAACGAAGGTGCAAAGCTAAAAGGTTTCTGGTGATATGTAAGTCGTAATTAAAAGTAAAACGGCGGAAGTGTTTCTGTAATGTTGAACAGTCTGTTTTGTTGGCAACATGTTAAGACCCTGGACCAAAAGGAGGAAACTAAAGCAATTTCGAACCTGCTCCGACACATTCCTTGGACAGGCAGATAAAACTTCTCGCCAGAGTTTAGGATTACCATTCTGGACATTCCAAAGAAACAAAACCAGTTAAGCAGGTGAGGACAGTCAGTGTCAAATGATCGTAATAAATAACGGCAGTCGAATCTTAAAAATAGGTGAGGAATTGGAGGGAGAACTGTGAAATTATTCCCTAAAGTCAGTTTGTTATAAGAGCAAGCATGAAAAGGACGAAGCACAACAATCGAGCAAGTACGAGATCTACGAGCAACTGTTTCACAGTGTATTTGACAATTTTTAGGTAAGTAACGCTGTGTTGAATGTGGAATGTTGTGGACTTGTTACACCACAGGACCCCACTGTGACTCATACTTTTCACGAAAACTAAACGAGGGCTATACTGATACGAAAAACAAGTTGGAGGAATGGACAACATAACGTCAATAATTATTTAAAATGTAATTATTGTCATTTTGGTCATACGGTGTCATTATTCGGTATGGCTAAAATGAATATAATTTGTATCATTAACTATTTAAACAAACGAGATGGTTGCAGGTTGCTGTGATTTTTAGACTTAACTTCTATTTGGGTAAACCAACCTCGTTTCAGTACAATCAATGATTAATACAAACAGTAGTTATGAATCTCTTACTACCACTAATTTGACCCACTGATTCGCGGGTTAACTCCCTTCCAAAATAGTATAATTATTATTATTATTTAAATTCGTTCAACATTTCCTTGATTTTTTTATTTTTAAATTGTCATTTTGACCCCTCATAGGGTATGAAATCCCTAAAAGACAACGGTGGTTGTTGTGCTTTCATAAACCGTTGGCAACATGTATTAAAAACTAGATCTCAAAACTATGGATTTCAGTTAACATTTTTTCATAGAAAATAAATAAGTCACGAAACGCTGTTGAGGAATTTTCGAAAAAGTATATTCGAAAAGTACAACATTCTTTTTCTGCTTTGGGCCCATTTCCTCATGGGGCCTTAAGCACGTTAATTTACCCATGAATATGGCAAATATCAAGTGGTCTACACTTGCTTTTTTGATTTCTCAACATTTTAAACACTATCTATAAATGAGCTACTCAAGTAATCTAAACCCTGTTAAACTGCTTTATCCGCCGATTACATACATGTTGGTAAGTTCAGGATATTTAACTATGGACTAAACTACAGCCTATTGTCGATGATCACTAAAGATTCAGCAATTATGATTCCTGTATCATTGCAGCATAAAACCCATATTGAAATTCACATTGTGGAATTCATTGTGGTAACCTTCCAGTATTTTTAAATGTATTTTTTATCTATCCCATTCTCGTTTATAGCGTCTTCATATGTGTAGGAGAGGTGATTTTTGTCCTGTTGTCATATACACTATGAATATTAATGGAATGTAGGTTGTGCAAACCACATTGTTTTTAAAGTTGGTAAAGAAATCACCTTCTTTGAAATGATTTACGCATGCAAACATCAAGTGCTGATTATTTGTTACTACAACGTTCATAAATTGGGCATATTCATGCAATTGAAAATAAAAAATATGCGTGCAAAACTCGTCTGTCATTTATTTGTCACCAAGAAATCATGCTTTTAAAAATAGGTGAAAATAAAGACACATGGTTGACTGAAACGCTGATATTAACTAGTGATTGGTTAGGACAGAAAAAAAGAAAAGAAATGGATATGCCATGCGAGTCTAAATGGACAGTACGCGTCTACTAAGTGGTAGGTACGGTACATATCTAAAGCGTGAGAATCTTCTGAAGATGCGATAGTGTGTCGTTCCGAAGTGGACGTGATCACCGAAATGGCTTGACTCAGAGCAGGGGAGATCTGATTGAGTCTCTGGTCACTGGCCCAAGGAAGAGGAGAAGAGTCTTGGCTAAAAGGTGCACATCGGAAATCAATCCTTGGAACTGGCATCACTGCACTAATTAGCCAATTAGTTAGTGTAGCAGCTCTTCAATGGGCCTCTAAGCCCCTCCAGAAATTCAACAGTTTTTTAAGAGACTCGTCAGTCATGGCAAGAAAGGCGATATATTTGAAAGAAAACTCCACAACCAACTAGATTAAGCTAGAATAACAGAGAGGAGTCTGATCCAGCACAGGATGTACAATCTGATTTTCTTTTAAGGAAGATATTACAGTAGTGGCAGCGCAATAGAAGTGGATTAGATATAGTGAAGAAATTGCAGAAAGTGCATAAGAAGAAAAATATTTGAGCAAATATAAACTAAGAGATAAACCATTCCAACTCAAAGAAAGCTGAGCTTCAGTCAAATACATCCAATTCATAGAGCTTAAATCTAAAAGATTGCAATCGAAATCGAGATGTTTGTAAAAGAGTTTCAAAGTGCATATACGTTTGAAGTGGGTTAAGAAAAGTCTTATAAGGGAAATGCAAGCTAAAGGAAGTGACA
Source organism: Rossiulus vilnensis (assembly GCA_034700785.1). Classification (NCBI taxonomy): domain Eukaryota; kingdom Metazoa; phylum Arthropoda; class Diplopoda; order Julida; family Julidae; genus Rossiulus; species Rossiulus vilnensis. The sequence goes on along the minus strand of JAQIXS010000202.1, from coordinate 25,023 downwards.
AATAAATAATAATTAACGTTCCTGTAACGAATTCAAGTTCATTATATGGTAATGGGGTGTGCCTCTGTGGCACACGCAAAATAACTAACTGCCAATCAGGGAAGATATTGCAGTTAATCAATCAATATACAGTACATTTTATGATGGTTTAGATCAACTATTTTCTAAAAAAAAATTCTGTATTTGCTCGGATATAAGCCGCATCCCACAATTGGACCTGACTTAAGAAAAGAACTTATATTATTCATGAAATTTAGTTTTTAATTAGTTTATTATTGAGAGTCAATTCATTATCTTATAACATATTAAAAGTGCCTGTAAAGCCATTTAAAACTACTAACATCTTCCTGCAGTTAAGTCCTTTTGTTTTCTTTTTATATCAATAGAAAGACGATGCCATTAATCATGATTTTTGAAAAAGGCGCAAATAAGTCACACTCCCTAGTTTAGATCTTCAAATTTAGGGAGAAAAGTGCGGCTTATATTCCTTCTAAATAATCAAGGCTTTAAAATGTCGCCAAGTTTCATTGCATGTTTAAATTTGTGAAAATTGTCCTTTCCACAAGGCACTCAAGAATGAACAAACTTTATCCATTTATTTAAGTTTTGCCTAGCCTTCATTTTTTTCTAACCATGGTTTCTTTCAATTAATATCAAAGAATTTGGGACTAATTTGCATAAACGTATGGGTATTATAGCCTTTGTTATCAGGTAAATCAATTGCAATATATTCTCTAAATGTAAAATATTTCTGTTGAACGTATGTAGGCAGAAAAAGAAAATTAAAAATAAGATGAACTACTACGCGAAGTATTATAAGGGTAACTTCGAACATACCCTGCATGGATTGGTGATCGAGATATATCGATGTTGTCAGGCACATAATTTTCAGTGAACTGAGCATAACTTTGCTGGATGTGCTGGGGCGATAGCTGCTCCTCCTCAGTAGTAATGGGGGCTAAACAATATTAACATTTCATAAAAATCAAACACATTACGATAACAAGCGTGCGGCGAATGTCAAACGTCATTTCCATATTTACTGGTTATTATTTTAGGAAATTAAATAAAAGCAATTCACAATTAATTCCGCAAACAGAACCTTGGGTTGGGTCCCTTAATAAAGCAAGAAAGAGGTTCGAGATTTTACTAAAATTCAAGAAAAACTGGGGCTCGTGGTTTATGGTTTGCCCTTGTCTGGAGCTACTTGACGAGAGTCCTCATTTATCAGCGTAAATACAAGAAACAAGAAATTGTTCTTTGGACATGGCTTAAATTAGGTCAAAGGGAAACTTGTCTGCTTTCCTTTTTTTGAAGTACTAAGTTTGACAACAATATACATGCAATGTCGTTCCATTAATAATTCTAATTGTGAGTTCTATTATTCTGAAAATGTGTTTATTTCAATCCCAAGCATTCCAGACATTTTGTATAATTGCAGAAATTGGTCAAAGCGTGTTTGTGCTATATAATGGTATTTTTCATTGAATTTTTTAAATTTTATAATGGTATTTTTGCAAACGAATGGAGGGTATCAGCGATTTAATGCAAGATTTGGACATCATGGTTTGTTTCGAGCAATACCGCCCAGATTGCAATTTATATTTGATAAATTGAAATTGCTTTCAAAAGTAAAATTCATGTTCCTCAAAACAATTTGACTGCACTGAGAATTCGATTTAAAAAGAATTACCTGACATTGACTCTTTCATCAGTTGAGATTCTATCCTTTCGTCTCTAGTTGGGTCAATGGGCAGCGAATCATCTCCCAGAGATTTCATTTCGTCCACGGTCAGATAGCGGTAAGACTGATCTCCAAACATAGTATCTTCCCCTACTATAATAAAAAAACGACACCGTGATTTCCTCATCCTCCATTTGGCATTGACATAGTTCAATAAGTGAAACCTTGCGATTTTAATAAACATGGTAAAGTCTTGATAATTGGCAAGCGGATACAAAAGTATTATTTACTTGACCGTTTAACTAAATAACTGGCTTTAAAAATCTAAAAAAAAGCTGTGTAATAAATTAATGAAACCAGTCTCATTTAGATTTATTTTTACTTTTTTCAACTTGGAATCGAAGTCCCAACGAATTCCTAAGTTTGCTGAAGCATTGAAAAGAATATTTAACGGAATTAATTAGTATGGCTGCTAGAGTAAATGAACGCAGAGGTAAGTTGCGATAAAAAGCCTATTAAATGGACAAACTAGCAAAAATGTGAGCGTTGAAGTAAGTTCTTATTTGGCCCAATCTACATTTGGTTAACACTAGGCAATCATAATAACATGCAAGTAACGCACAGTTTTAAAGTTATTGAAAAACGCTATCATAAAAAAGGATTGGTAAGGTATACGTGCAAATTATGAGAAAACTACAAGGATAGTCATACGAATAGAAGCAGCAGAGACATCGAACAAACAAAAATGAAATATTCAAGTGCAAAATTGCTATATTTGAAGAACGAACATGCTCATGTCTTTGTATTAAATGTGTGAAAATGAAAATGATGGGCAGCAATCAGTTTGGTTAAATGCGAAAGGATATAAATTTTTCATTTACATTTGCACAAACGTGAGCTAAAAATGGATAATGCTGATTCCTTGCCTTACAATGCCTTAAATTGCATAACAATGGAATAATAAAATGACTATCTTTAATTTCAAAGATCAAGTTTTAAGATGAAATATGGCATCCTGGAGCCTGAATAGATTTTGAATAATTTCAGCTTAGGGATTAATTTTTTTGCTGTTGTTAAATTTAGTGATATTATTGCAACATTTTTGTTGACATTTTTCGGGTGTGACAGGCTTGGCATTTTTTCTTCGTGCTGCCATGCTACAGAATTTTAAAAATGTTATTAATGTAGAAATACGATTATAACTCGTATCATGAACTCCTTACAAAAAGCAATCGAATGACAAAATTATAATAGCTAATTCGTAGTTACCTCTTATCTTTTTGTAAGTCAAATTAAGAAACCAGAAATAAAATTATTTCCATGAAAAATATACACTTCTTGTAGGTTATATGTCGGTGAGTAATTCATTATGTTTGTGAACACTAATCAAGATCTTCAACGATTGGGGTTTAATCAACTACGGATCAACTAATAAATTAAGAGAATGTACATGTATTAATAATATAGTGCGATTTTCACTGGATTTTAAATAAGGATTCAGCTGACTGAGCAGTGTTTACCAACTGCAATAACATTTGTTCCCAAACTAGGACAGTGATGAACAAACAACAGACATAACATTTTTAATTGTTATTATTGCCTGCATGTTGTATATTTATCAGTTCTTATGTGCATTGTCACCAAATTCAATCATACCAGTAATCTTAACTTTTCAAATTACACGTTTCAAAAACTCCATTAGAGGGGGGTGCAATCCGTGGTGTATGTGCCACAATCGGCACGCGAACGTTTCACTTGAAATGAAGGGGGGGAGGATGGGGAGAAGTTTCACTCTCAAGGTGTGGTTGTTAGTTTTATGGCGGTGTTAGAAAGATTTGCAAGCCCTTCACTAGAGTGCAGACAGATATAAATTAAAGACAAAAGTAGTTGAATCTTACGGAAATATTAGCAAATTTTACCCACCATAAAACCACATTAACGTACCACTGGCCATAATTTGGTATTTTGTGACTAAGAAAAAACCCTGATAAAGCTAAAAAACCAACACTAAAAAGCTCTTGAGGTCGAATAGATTTCTAGCATGAAAAATGACTAAAACAGATGACAGTCAATAGATAGAAAGGCAGTTAGTAGAAAGGTGTGAAGAAGCAGGTTTCAAGGGACAGCCAAGTGACTGAGACTTACACGTGAGCAGCTTTTCGCCTTCATAATAAGGAAGATAGACGTGAGTTGCATGAGTGGGCTTTCCATAGATGGCCGAATCCATATAATCGTCACCTGCGCATAACAATTTAAGGAGCCCCATTCAGCTTCATGTTTACCATGGCGACAAAGCCCTCTACCAGATTGTTACGGTTTCGAAATTAGCACACACAAAAAACGATTTGGAAATGGTAGAAATTGCCTTCACCGCAACGACCTCACTAGCATTCCCAATTTCCCAAGCAATTAAAAATGGTACACATTATGTCAGCAGTGATTAGGTCAGCAATTAATATCGGGTACGCTGTGGGTAGGACCTAGCATCTCCACTGAGGTCAAGGCTCGGATCAGCTAACAGGATGCAGATCAAAGTTCAAGACTGTGGCCAGAACTGCATATAAGCATCCAAGATTCAAAAGGGAACTGCGTTCCAAGAGACCGGAAAGTTCAAAATTCATGCATGTCCACCTGGCACGCAAGGAGATAGCTTCCACCACAAATACCAGAAAACATGCATGCAGTAAAATCGAGGGCAATCATTTCTGTGCAAACCATTAATATTTCCTCAAAGTACCCCCAATAAGTCTCAATCCTAAAAATTCAGTACCAGACATTCTGGTTAAAAAAAAAAAAAAACTAAACGAATTGAAGAGCCCCATGCAAATGAGCCTAACTGTTACGCACTTTGGCAGCATAGCTAGTCTTTAATCACAATTTCATTATTTAATTTCTTTCGCAAAAATAAACGAAACGAAAACGTCCTTCCCTGTCAGCATGACAATGACGCTCGTTCTAAATTAGTGAAATGCCAATGTAGGTCAATTAGTACTTAATGAGCTAACGAGTATGCAGTTCTGGCACAGTTGATGCCTATACAGAAGCTGCTTGACGTTGCAGTTCCGTATTTTGATCTATGCAAATTAAGGAATTAAATTTTTATGCATAATTAGTATTCGTTTTAATAAAATGCGTTGCAACATGCGTAGTATCTAGTAACCGATACAAAATGTTTTGGATGTCAATGATGCAAAAAATACACATTTTTACATTTGATACTGCTTGGTAAATTTGGTAAATATATTGTTCCCTGCATAGAATTGGTTGTCCACTAGATTCTGAATTGTTGCTTATAATTTCAAAATGTCCCGTTTATACATAAAAATGAACTAAATTTGACAGAAAAAAAACGTTATGCGACCACCGGAAATTTCCGGCATTAATATGCATTACGTTTAGTTTTTTCAAATTTATTCAATTGTTTTATGTATATAAATAAACAGGGCATTTTCAAATTATAATAAACAATGCATACCATAGTAGACTACAAATTCCACACGGGAAAAAAATTAGCAATTATAAAAATATTTAAATTTTAAAGTGTATTTTTTTCCTTTGCATTGTAGACATTATTTTGGCTAAGCTTTAAAGTATATTTTTAAACAACGGCGATCACAAATCGCACATTTGGTTAAGTTTTGACACCGTTCTTATATTTGCGAACGAGATATAGTGTACATAAACACCACGATCTCCTTGTATTTATGCTTAGCGCAATTGAGTTAAGTGTAAACTAGGCACAATTCTGGTAATATAAATAGAAAAGGTCTTAGATGTATGCTTTCCAGCATTTTTTTTCAAAAAATTGCACCGCAGATTCACATCATAGCGAATGATGATGTTACTATGTACATTAGACACTGTAGTAATTCGTTGAATGTTTGTATCTAGCAAATTAGTTCTTGCACTAGATGGTGCATTAATGCGAAAAAGGAATGATTAAATACAGCAATAAAATTGCGTGGGGTCAGAAAATTCTAATTATCTATTACAGCAAGGAAAACTAAACTATCATTTCTAAATGAAATCGCGTAAAGATTTAAGTGCAGATTCCCAAATGTCCATGACACTGAATATGGTGTTTAATGTTGTGAATTGAAGAATTGAGTAAGTGTAAGCATGGTATAACAATTTCAGGCAAGAGATTAAGTAAATAAGGACAGCAGCATGCCTGAATTGGTCAAAAGTTAATAAAATTGTGAAATGGAACCACGGGTACAAACGAAGACAGTGAGCAGTGTCAAGAATCAGGCATGCAATCATATCAAAGATAGTGTCAATAAATACTAAATGCATTGTTAAGTGCAAAAAGAGGTACTTACAACGGGACAAAATCCGAAAACTACTTTCAATCAAATCAAACATAAACGATACTATTTACATCAATTCTAGGCAAATGGATTATGGCAAGCAAAATTGGTAAAACAAACTGCCATTATTTCAATAACGCATCTGAATATAATTTGCCAGCCTGGATTCACAAGGTCAATGTTTTGATTCACATCCAACCAAACACCCTTGATCAAATATGAGAATTGGTTTGGTTCAGTCTTAAGTTAAAGGCAACTTACTCAAATTTATGAAAATTAATCCATCAACAAATTTATTAAGTCATTGCATGTATCTGAATTAATTTAACTAAAAGCATTCGATCTGCATAACACTTACACTTCGATGAAAAGCGACCATTTTAATAGTGAACTTAAATTGGGCAAATATAACTTCGACTTACCCCCTTCATCCTCTGAATCGCTCATGAATGTTTCCTGCATAGTTTCCGGAGCAACAACCTTATATTTCTCCTCAGTGATGGTGGTAGTTGTCGTTGTGATAATAGTTTCAGTAACTACTTTAAGAGTTTCGACGACAGAGATGTATCCCAAACGCTGGGCAATAGACAACGCCGTTTGCCCTTGCTATTACAAGCAAATTATAAAAAGGAACGTTGAAGTTGCATCTCTCTTTTTAATTCTTTCAAAATAATATTTCAGCGAAAATTCTTTTCAAATTTGGTCAACTGAACTTACGTTAGTCACTGCATTAGGTGATGCTCTGTGTTCAAGAAGTAAGTTGATGATTACTGAATGGCCTTGTTGCGCAGCTTGATGCAAAGGCGTATATCCCAGCTAAAATACGTTAAGATAAATTGTGAAATGATCTGTGATCTATTTAAATAATGGAGGTGACATAGCACAACGTATGCTTACAGCAGTGACAGCATTAACATCCACGCCATGTTGCAACAGGAATCGCACCATGTTCATTTGTCCAAAATGGCAAGCAACGTGTAATGGTGTGTAACCAGCCTAGTAGAAAATGATGAAGATCAGGAAATTAATATATTGATTCTAATTATTCCTGAACAAAATAATTTAATTTAATCAATCATCATTTCCAAAATTAGGACCTAAACTTTGTTAATTTCACAAAACCAATTAATCGTTATTTAATTTGATTGAATGTGCTTTTGAAATGAAGGGGAAAGATAATTGAGCATTTTCCTTCACGTTTCCACCATTGAAAAGTACATGCATAAGCAATTTGTATAAAGTTTGTTGCAAATAAAATTACACATTACAATTATATCAACATCTGTAGCCCGTTCTAAACTTAAAGTAATTTTGAATATAACAATGAAAAGTTAACAATACATTTCTATGTGCGCTGGTAGGACATTGAATATTAGAAATTAAAATGAAAGTTGATTTAAAGTTTCATAACCTTTATCATACGATTTCTTAACCTGCAATTAAACCTTTGATTAGTGTAGGCATCACTCAGCACAATACTTTAGCCTATTTGTGGAGAGGATTTATCATATGAAATTCTGGGAAATAAAATTCACGAATCCAAAAAAGAACTAAAGAATCCATATTTAGAGTTTAGTTTAAGGAAATAAACTAATTTTAAAATTCAACTAGACGACAAAAATAACTTAACTAGTTTTAATAGCGAGAGGGAGAGAGTGGAGAAAGAAAGAAAAATATTCAAACCTTAGTTTTGGGGTCAATCTCAGCTCCGCTTTTAACCAAAATGGCCGCGACATTAACCCGATCATCTTGCGCACACAGATGCAACGGTGTGAGTCCATTCTTGTGATTAAACAAATCATTAGCTATTTAAAGGGAGGATTGAAAACGTCAAAAATAAAACCCAAACCGATTTTACCTTTGCCTTGGCATTGGGTTCAGCATGATGCTCCAGAAGCAGTGTGCTCATATCCGTGTGCCCTTCTTGGGCCGCTAAATGCAATGGAGTGAAGCCAGCCTATTATACAAAAGACATTGGAAGTAAGCTTTAATAGTTCAAAGTAGAGGCAATAAAATCAGTTACACAATTGCCTAAATGCCCTTTTTTTGGGTTTGTGTCACAAGCATACCTTGGATTCAGCATTGGACTTGGCGCCATATTCCAGCAAAGTTGTTGCAATGTCCATTTGATTCTTCTTGGCCGAAATGTGGAGAGGAGTGTAGCCATTTTTGGCCGTGGCATGAGGAGATGCACCCTTGTCCAGAAGCAAAAGGGCCACATTTTGATGATCGTAATGAGCGGCCACGTGTAGTGGAGTAACTCCATTCTGGCAATTAACACATTACGAGCAAACTTATCTTTATCACTGTGCAAAATAGATTCTAAATCCAATCGAATTCCATTGCGACACGGCATACCTTTCCTTGAGCATCAACTGGTGCATCTCTCTGTAGCAGTAGCCGAGCGACTTTCATGTTACCGTATTTGGCAGCAAGATGCAGAGGAGTAAATCCTTTCTGCTCAACAAAAAAAATAATCCGAGGAGTCAATGTACATGGACGAATAAAGCATCTCACAGAATCGAACTTTTGAGCAAAACAAACCTTGGTAGTGGCTGTGAGGGCAGCTCCATGTTCCAAAAGAACGGAAGCCACATCATCCTGCTCCTCCTTGGAAGCTATGTGTAGTGCGGTGTACATGTCCTTAGTGGTGGCATCTACAGCTGCCCCATGTTGCAGAAGTAGGGCGGCAATATCCGAATTACCGAGACGAGCAGCAATGTGCAAAGGCGTTTGCTGTTCCTACATAACCATAGAAAGTTCCAACAAGTCAAGAAATTGTATCCTTATGTCTCCTTATTTCGTACAAACCGAAACACTTTTACTTCATGTTAAAAGATCCTTTTGTATGCTTTTAAAACACTTTAGTACACATTTCCACTGAATTAAATTTTAGCTTTAAAACAACGAGTGTAACACTTACGCGTGCTCTTGCATCCACATGAGCCCCGTTGCGCAGCAGGATTCGAATGATATCGATTTGATTGGCCCGAGCAGCCAAATGAAGCGGTGTTTCTCCACGAACTGTGGGAACGTCTGGGTTGCTCCCGTGTTGAATCAAGTAGATGACGATATTCATGCACCCCATAAAGGAAGCGACGTGAAGTGGTGTAAGTCCAGACTAATTTTGTACAATCAAGAGGAAAGTCAATAACCGCATCTTCAGTGCCAAGCAAGATCTTAAGGGAGGGATTTGAATGATTCGAAAAAAGTAATACCTCAGTGGTGGCTTCAATTGAAGCCCCGTGCTTCAGAAGCAGTTCCACTACTTTAATACGGTTCTTCTTGCACGCGATGTGCAGAGGCGTGAAGCCGTTTAGGGCCCTGGAATTGGGATCTGCTTTGCGATCCAGCAGAAGTTTCGCCACCCTGACATGGCCACAATGTGCGGCAACGTGCAGAGCAGTAAGGTAATCCATGGTGACGTCATCGACAGGGACTTTGTGATACAGCAAGATGCGGGCGCTGTCCACGTGGTCACCCTGGGCAGCCATGTGTAAGGGCGCCAAGCCATTCTAAACAAATAAAAGGGATAACTTATACTATACACGGACTGATTACAAATACTTCGAGGATGTTAAGGAAATCTCATCACGAAATAAACGTGCTACACAAAACCCCTTTACATTATCTTTAAAAACTACCTTTTACTTGCTATATGGTCCCTGTTACATATTTTTCGGTTTCGTTAAGAGTAATTAAATCTAGGTTTGCATACCTTAGTTTTTGCTGTCATTCCGGCACCTTTTTCCAGAAGCAAGTCCACCACTTGATCATGTCCACTTCGAGCAGCACAATGCAAAGGCGTTAGACCATCCTATCGAAGAAATACATACGACAAAAGCAAAGGTTTCAATTATATTCTGTAGCAATAAGCATTCCTTTTAGGAAATAAAATGGCTTATAAATTACCAACTCAAATAATGACAATATTAAATTTGCTATCAACATTGAGGGCAACTATATTTTTCAACATTTAAAAAGCATAATTCCCGCATTGATTTCTCATTTAAATACAGTCTTCGAAGAACATTAATTGCATGCACAGCTTTTACCAAAAAACTACATGCAGGCTATTCTTTTTATTGCAACGAAGTTGTCCTAAGTACATACCCTAGTCTTGGAATCGATGCTGGCATTCTTCTCCACCAACAGGGAAACCATGTTGGTTTTCCCCCATTTCGATGCAACATGAAGAGGCGTAATATTATGCTGTGTTTCATTTACGAAAGAAAAAAAACCGGAATCATTCATTTGCTCAAGTACCTTAATCAACCCACAGGAATCCGTTGCCTACCTTAGCCATGTAGTTGACGTCTGCCCCTCTTTGAAGGAGCAGATTGGCAATGCTTTCGTTGCCATAATGAGCCGCAATGTGCAGAGGTGTAAAGCCACTCTAAAAGAGCAAACATGAATTATTTTGGCACGCTTCTTGAAGCCTATCCCTGGGTAGTTCGTGGAAAAACCCTCACCTTAGATGTGACATCGGGATTATGATCATTTTGGAGTAAAAGAGCCGCTGCCTTGCAGTCATCCTTCTTGGATGCGATGTGCAGCGCTGGTAGCCGGACCTTGCCCCTTGTGTCATTCTCTAACAGAACTGTGACGACTTTATCGTGGCCTTGTTGGAGAGCCACTGCGAGTGGTGTAAACCCATCCTAAAAAGAATGATAAATTGATATTATTTGTAATGTTTTCTAGCAGTGTCTAAACCGATATATCTGGAATGTTTAAAATCAAGTGTATATTGATTTATCGTGGCAATATCATGCTTATCATCTTGAAACAGGGTTCCCACAGCTTTAGTCAAATGAAATCCCCTGACTTTCCCAGGTTAAAATGTCTATTTTCCCTGACTTTAGAGTACCTGCCTTTGGATATAAACAATGCTTTTAATCAGTTGATTAGGATGATCAGTGTTGTGTTTAAGCTCTAGTAAGTGCAAAGAGGGGGAAAGGGGGAGAAGTGCATGAATTTTCCAATGTCCCTTGGGATCCTTGTTAGAACAGATTACAAGAACGATTTTGTGGTGTGACATACCTCGGTCGCGAGACTCTGGTTGGCTCCGTTAGACAGCAAGAAACGGACCACGTTGTCGTGATTTTCTTGGGCGGCCATGTACAGTGGCGTAAAGCCATTCTGGGACTGAACGTTAACCGAGGCTTCATGTTGGACTAATATTTTCACTATTTCCTCTTGCCCAGCCAAGGAGGCGATGTGTAAGGCTGTGTTCCCTTTCTGCGGTACCGTTACGGGTGGGCAAACGAATAATTAGTCAAGTTCAAAATGAAAAACTCAGGTAAATAAATAAATAACAAAATAAAATAAAGAACTACGAGAACTTGCCTTGGTGGCAGCATCCACATTGGCGCCTCTTTTCAGCAGTTCTGTCACGACATTCACGTGGCCTTCTTTCGAGGCCAAATGTAAGGCATTCAATCCATTCTGCAAAAATAAATCACCGTACGTAGTCAATTTCTAAAGAGAAAAAAAATCCGAAAACGTACAAATAATTTGAAGTAGTGGTAGACGTCCTAAAGATATCTTCAGCAACTCCAGCGATCAGCTGAAAATTTACAAAATCATTTTCCTGACAAACTGGAGTAAATTTCCTTGGCCTTTTGAAAAACAATTCTGTAGCGAAATCATCAAACCTCATATTCATTGACAACAAACTATCGATTTTTTGCCAGCTCCAGTACTTTCTGGGCGAATGCATTTTAATCAGTAAAATAAACGAAGATACAGCGGAAGCTCGATTATTCGAGGACCGGTTATCCGATTTTCGGATTAACCGAGATGAAGCAACCTCGGATAAGCGCTCGGATTAACCGATGTCCCAAGCATAAACCTGCGCAAAACGTCATAAAAAAGGGGAGAGTGTGAAGGGATACTGGGTGGATTGGAGGCTATATTATCTGATTAAAACTATTTAAAATCGAGTTGTTAAAAAGTTATTTCCCAACAGAATAAGTTTTATTTTCGTATACTATCACTTAAATATAACTGAAGTCACATCATTAGTCACTCCTCTAATGGCCGGAAAATGAGTAACCATGAAACATGCAAATATTTTTGTGTAGAAAATTCAACAACAATTTGCTTAGCATTCACTGTGCACTTTTACATTAAACCATGATTTCGAATTAAACTGAAGTGCCTAAACAATGTGTGAGCAAATCACCAACTGCTAAGCATAAAATAAAAACATCCCATCACATAATTAAACTTGGTTCAGGGCGTTGTGGTATTAAATAGATTGATTTTATGAATTAAGAAATTAAAAATACAGCGTTCAACCTGTCAAAACGTATCACTAGTGTAATAAAGCGTCTTTATATGTCAAATCAATTAGGTACCATTGTTATATATTATCAAATTGAAAGGAAGTGCACACCACTTATCCTTATTGGATTAATTTAGACACTCCATTTACAATTAGCTTTGCGTTTTCCAGATGATCAAGCAGAATATATTATGTGGAAATACTTGGATCGATGATTGTTTACATCAAAAAATTTATCCCCCAGTATCATGCATGTTTTGCACCTTTCAAAATACCAAATATGCTTAATTACTATCCATTCTATCAATTAGTAGTTTTAAGTCTACAATTAAAGGGATGACAGAATTACCGTTTAGAATAAATATTTTCAGGAACATCTTTCCAAATTTGCTTTTAAAAGCCCCCTTAGCTATAGTCTTAATTTCCAAATTTACATTACACAACTTGTTTGAACCAAAGATAACAAACAGATTTGATATCGATGCATATACATGTAGGAGGAAAACGTGTTGACATTAGGGGTCTATTAGGGGTTGTTTTCTTAAACCGTATCTTTGCATCAACACAAAGACATCTTAAGTTGCTGAAAATGGCATTTTATTCCCTTAAACGATGCCAACCAACTATAGGCTTCCTATTACATTATTCCCTATTAGTATTCAATCAAGTTCAAATTACAGTTAAAACATCTCCTTTATCACTGTTTTATCACAAGTGTTGATCCGGGCATGAGCACTTGCGTGCAATGTTGATGAGCATGTGAGGATTAATATTTCATTTTAATCAGTCGTCAATTTCTTTCGAACATCTACCAGCGTCTATTTTTAAAACGGCATTCTCTTTATCCAAGTTAGTTCAATTGAAACTTCCATCACTGAAGCGCAGCTCTGATTGAATAATGCCTTTGCATGCACAAGATTTCCAGAATCAGACGCAAATAAAAGAGCAAAATAGCGTTTCGAGGAAATAACCACTTCATCTCGTCACTGATGGGAAACATTTTTTTCAAGTATTCTTTCGGCGCAAATTGCGCACCGCCGAGGAGAAATGATAGTTTGGCATTTCTAAAAATCAATAATTATACAGACAAGCAACGCTTCTAAAGGCCTGCAAAGGCTACGTCGCAATTCGTGCCAAAGCGTTCGTCTAGAGGAGACTTGAAATAGGGCATGGGCAAAAAAAAAACTAAAAAAAAAAACATTTACATATGGCTCTTGTACGGAAGCCTAGGCATATACAAGCCTGATCTGGACGTAGAATGTACCATCAGCGAAGCTTTTAAGGCTAAGCCAAAAGAATGCTTGTTGTAATTAATAAATTTATATTCGACCATGTAGAAATGACGCCCAATTCCCCGTTTATTTGTACTTTTTAAAAATAAATTAAACTTGGTTCGTCCTCAAATTTACAAAATCATTTCCCCGACCAACCTAGGTATTCCCTGACGTTTTGAAAATACTTCACGTAGCAAAACCGTCAGAGGAAATATTTATTAATATAAAACTATCAGTTTTTTTTTTGTTTTTTTTCAGCCGTTGAAATTTCTGGGCAATTGCATTTTTATCAGTAAAATAAAAGAAAATATTATTTTGTATGCCATATATACTAACAATCCTCAAACAATTTCTTGGTGCTCAGAGCACCTTCCATCAAAAGTGCATATTACTTGAGGGATTTCCCTGACTCCCTGATTTTCAAGCAAAAACGGAATTTTCCCTGACTTCCCAGGTGCGCACGAACCCCGTTAAATAAATAAACAAAATACTAAAAAAAACACCGTTACGCAACGTATTTTTTGAAGTTTCTCAGGGGCGCACCATAAACAAACGTGAAAAGAAACCCCGTTATGCAACCATTTTTCATGTTTATTTCATTTTATAAACAAAAGGAACATTTTCGGATTATAAAAAAAAATAGCGCAGATCTTCGCGGACAACCAGTTCAACCCGGAAAACCATAAATTCAGCAATTATACCAAGTATTTGAAGCGAAAATGTGGGAGTAATTTTTGCAAGCTTGGGCAGGCTAAACCAACCGAATCGGGAGCGAGTGGGCAGCCAAACACACCGCACACAAAGCAGATGCATTTCATGAGTCACTTGGAATCCCCCAGTAGGTGTCATTCTTGCAAATAAGCCCACTTAGTAATCGTGGATCTGAAGAAATTGTCGATGTCGTTTGAAATGCTCATTAGCATCCGGCTGCAGGAGCGCAAAAACCGGTCATTTGGTCAATGAATTCAAAAAGCAGAAACGCTGGATTTTTGCTGCCTTCGTGGTGCATTTATGGGGTCATTGACGTCGCTAACGAGATGACGCTGTGAATAAATTGGTACGTTCAACAAACAAACGCAGATGTCAGTTCATGACCGGTATCCCGATGATGCAGCTGCCCAGGGAATTGCAGCGCTGGTGACCGAAGTGCGTTTCAATAAAATTATGCAAAAAAACGGCAATTACTCACCGCATTGCTCGTGTTTATGTCGATGCTTCCTTTCAAGTATTCCAAGACCTTATCAAGATTTCCTGCTCGGGCCGCACGCAAAAAATTTGCATTGCCGTCCGTCTGTAAAAAAGGAAACGAAAACAATATTAAGTTACGAATACATGATGCAAAACCGAAATTATAATGGTTCAACAAATGTGGTCGTAGAGTACGCACTGGACGAACCAAACGATAACATCTCTTATCTTTACACCCATTATTTTGAAAATACCCGTTGCCGGTACACAGCGACTACGCGTGTAACCTTGGCAATCAAATTAAGTAGCGTTATACTCGGATTAACAAAAGAATAGGCTGAGTCGACACCAATTAAGAGAAATCCAGCTTATAGATTATGCCTCCCACCGGATGGAAAATGAGTCATGGCACAGGAAAGATTAATCGTACAAAAGGCTCTTGTATTCTATTGGTCCATTTAAATTCTTAGTCTATTCTTTTCTTAATCCGCCTACATATTATCACTGTTCTCTATATTATTGGAATCAAATTTAAAATTCATCTATGATGATTCTTCATTTAACCCTATTGATCCTTCATACCGTCTCAAGATTAAAATTCATTAAAATTCAAAGTTCTCATCTTTAAATCCCCGGTTTGTCCCTATTCTCCCTAATCATTGTCTTATTTATCAAACAGTGTAACGTTTTCTGAAAACTATCATGTTCTAAATCAATTGATCGTAACATGACAGCAAAACGGTATATACTATTTAAGTAAATTAAGAGTTTGAACGAGTGTTCGTTTTTGGAATACCACTTTTATCACTTTCATCTGTGAATCATTATTGGATGAAACGCCACGTGAGTAGTTAGAAAATACGGTAAATTGTCAGAGGTCCAACCATTACAAAGACGCAGTAATTTCTGATTTAAGTTTCATGAAAAATTCAGCAATATCAGCCTCATCGTCAAAATTTGCATGGAAATGGTTCTTTTTTTTTCACAGGTGATAAAACTGTCAACGTCGATTAATGTCGCCATTGGGTGACATTTCGTGACTGTAGCACATGCCTGACGATTTATCACAAACTGTAATGAAGAGGTACAGCAAACAGTACGCAGATTAGGAAAGAAAAACTACTAGAATCCCTAAAAGCTGCTGTCGTCGCATCCCTAGTCGCAGATAATGGAACGTTTTTGTTTACAAATTCTTGTAACTAAAGTTACATGCAAGATCTAATCTGATTTCACGTTAATTACTTTCCCCCAAAAACTGATGACAAAATTAAATGCGGAAGCTAAATTATGATAAGCATGTCAACTGCACTAGTATCAAGCTTATTTTTTTAAAAAAATTTCAAGTCAAAGCAAAAAAATTATTAATAATGCATTCTTAACATTACTTTATAAACGCTGAAGGACAGTAAATCATTCACTGTAATGGAGTGGGAAGCCACTGCTTAGACTGCATATTTACTACAATGCCATGTTAACAATACATACGCAAATAAAGTTTCACAATTGGCGTACAGTGCATTCATTATATTTTCTCCAACAAACTGTTTTCCATTATTTTTAAGATAGATCTCGAATATAAAAAACTTGCTCAATTTTATGCGACTGCATTTTATATGATGTGGGCCCGAAATGGATAACAATATGTGTCTAGCAATAAATCTACAAATAAAACAGTTGCACAAATGCACTTTTCCAGAAATTGTTTTCCAAAAAATAATATTAAGAAAAGCATCTCCCTACGAGCATACAGAAGAATGCCTCTTGAGAAAAGAGCAATTCAAAATATATTTATACAATAGAGACAAATCAAACGGAATTTGTTAATAACTCTGTAAATTCCAAAAACGTGACCTGTTTTTTGTATAAAATCCACATCACTTTTTTTTCTAGTGCAATGCGAGCGTATAAATATTTTCTGTATACGTTTCAATTCTTCGAAGAATGGCGCATGCCTATTTCACTTTTACGATGTAATTCTGTCGAGTTTCGTACGTTTGCAATTTGAGTGTCAGCACATATAAAATAGTCGCATATAATGAAACGTTTTTGTTTGATTAGGCGCATTCTCTATCCTATATTTCTAAGGCAATTTAAAACATTCATCAAATGAAGCTAATTAATTAGCTTATCTTATATGTACACTTCCAGAACCTTTTTACACGAGAATGTAGAAAATATTTACTTCGTACATGTCACAAAATATGAATTTACTTCCATCACAAGTTCCAACAATTATTACACATTTCTGTGAATGTCAAAGACGTAAACATTTGCCTTCAACGTGAAACGTGAATCGAAGTGAAATTCATTGCCGCATCCCTGACGTACAACTGAGACGTGGATGAAATAGGATTGGATAGGCAAACTGCTCGCTATGTAAGCATTTATTACAATTGCGTGAATTTCCTTAATTTTAACATTGTAGGAAAAAAAAATTATCATCCTTGAAAAAAATACCAGATGACGGTTCACCAGCAAAAACTAAAGAGTACTTTCTCATGGACTTTCAAGCACGACCAGCGAAAAATCCCCACAATCATTAGTTGAAATCTTATTTCAACTAATGATTCACATCAATCAAGAGATCAGTAATTACAACAACAAAAAACTGGCGTAATTGAGCGCTCTACTTTCAAGATGGTGGCGAAATTAAGCCACCGCCTGCAGAAAGGACGACCAACTGCGTGGATGCAAGCGAGCAGCTATTTTGGTGTTTAAAAAAAAATTGATTGCAGGAATCAATAAACCTATATATAGCCCAGGGAATTGTGCATGAAACTGGGTCTCAAATCCGGAAAATATTTACGCACGTCCGTAAGCTTTTTGAGCCGATATGAAAACTGGAACATCAAGTGCGTAAATGCGTTTTTGTCTCCTCTTCCTGTTCTTTCAGGCTGACACATCCTCGACAAGCACAATAGAAACCGAAATGCTATCGCCAGTAGACTATTCCGCCCATATTCACATCAAGCCATATATTCCACTGTCGAATCAAACAGAGAATGTTCTTAAACGATCGAGTACTTAATGGATTCATGGCCGCCAATACACCAAACAAACCAAGATGTGATGTGGTTACATTTTGCGAATATTTGACAACAAATACAGCCAATCGAGGCGATTCTGAGATCAGAGCTTACTGGCAGATTTGAAAAGATTGACTTAACGTCAGATTAATCGATGACAACACATTTTTAAAACATCTCATTAAGGTGCCAAATATTGGCATTTTCATCCGCAAATCTTTCCAGCAATTAACAAGCCCGTTGATATTTTTTTTCAACACACTAACAAACCCCCAAATTTATTGACGGATTGATTAGAGATAAAATGTGCCACGTGTTTATTTTCACCGGTGAATTACGGTAACATTCCAATTCATTCAGGTCCATCAGTGCGTTCTTTGTGCTGGTAAAACGGTGCATTTTCGTTTTATGGCACTATTTTCCCCAGCGGGTGGACAATCGATAAAGCAGCCCGCCACGAAGCGGATCGATATTTTTACAACGGCCAGGAAATCGATAATATTTCTCATTAATTTATAGAAATGCGTTCATTTCCATCAACGGGTGCGTGGCAATACTACTAGCCATAAAAGCGCCCTTGGGCATTTTAGGTTTTCCGGTATGATTTTCTACAGCAAGGCGATGACGAATGCCCACCACGCAATACAATTATATTTTTGCTACTAATATTATAATTGCTCAAATCACCGTAATGTGATGGGTCCCCATCATCACTGCCAACCTGCAATTTCTGTTAGAGGGCTATCCTTTGGAAACGAATTCCATAAAGTAAACCTGAAAACTAAACCACGAAATTTCCTGATGCTTTCGCATTAAATTTTATCAGTCGCAAACAACGATAATAACCGAAAAAGAACTTCGCAACCGCGATCGCAACGTAGTTTTAACGAACTATTCCAGAAATAAAATCGCATTAGGATTCACAACCACGAGTTTACACTTGCAAACGAGGCGAATTTACACTTCATGTAGTCCCTTTGGATGATCATCTTGGATGAATCTTCCAAGATGACAACTGTAAACAGCCTTTGACTTTTGGTCCATCGAAAGTGAACGATTAAAGCATTCAGGCCAATTTTAGCACGTTTACACCTGTCACTTTGGGGGATCATCTTGGATGTACCTTCCAGCATCTTTTAAAGCCACAAGTGTAAACTACCTTTCACTTTTGATTCATCGAAAGTGAACATTGTAATTAAACGATGAAAGAGATTGACTCCTCTGCTGTTTTGGATGAAATCGATGAAAATAGAGCCTTCAAAAGAACTTTTAGAATACAGTCTGGAAGGCGTTCTATGGTTTCCGTAACCACATTGTCGAGTAAAAGAACATTCATTTCTTGATCTTGTAAGAAATCAAACGCCATTTGTAAAAATGTCTTTTAACAGGCAACTGGCAAGACCGTCAACAATGGTTGCATACCATTGTTTGTAGAGGCAACCCGCTTCCGAATGAGTTTCATCCAACACTGAGATGAAAACAATTTTCACGTTCATCTTCACTTTCGATGATTCAATCTTGATGTTCATCAAAAGTAGCATAGTATAAATCAAGCTCGGAGCGTATATAATGGTCACCATCATCATCATTGCCAAACTGAATTTCTGTTAGCATAGGGCTATCCTTTGGACGTGAATTCCATGAAGTAAACCTAAAAACTACACAATAGAATTTCCTGATGCATTCGCATTAAACCTCGGCAGTGGCTAACAGCGATAATAACGTAGAAAGAACTTCCTACTCACGATTGCAGGGTGATTTTACCGAAATATTCCAGAAAAAAACGCATCAGCATTCTCAGCAATGAGTCTACATTGCACAAGCGGTAACATTTCACTTCCTTACCCCGCTAATCGTTCTGATAACCCTGGTTAAAAGATTAGTATGTGAATTCTCTTCTGATATAACTAGGATTCCATACTGGTAATACCATGATTCCAAACTGGTATCACTATATAGTCAGTGGTATTAATTTCTTTTATTAAAATAACCACATATCAGATATCACTATTATTCAATACTGATATCCCAAACATTAGTGATATCTCTGTCTCTATACTGTATCGCTATACATTTTGGGGTTTTTCGACCACTGATATCACTTAGATGGACTACCAACATCAGCATGGTTAGTGGTAGCATTCATTTTTTACTAATATCAGCACATTCGCACTGATATCTACGGTACCGATACACCGATCTTTCCACCAGGGAAGACGGCCAGCATCTTCCCAGAACCCGACCAAATCGATGAAAATCCGGCGTTCCAGACCTCCCCTCCGATTGCGGAAAACGAGAAGCAATAAAAAAAAGATGGCGGCGCAGAAATTGCGCAACACAAGAACGCTGGCAAAACCTGGCCAGTTTCCGATCGCGAAGCAGGAAGGAGGATGTAAAACGATCGCTGCAAGCTTACCTGCTCGCCGCCAGTCACCATGTTTCACGGGGTTGGGAGGAGGCGATAAGAACGGGCTTTTTTCGCACTTCCGCACAGCGCGCACATCCACAGCGGAGGCGTAGGGTCCTACGGCCGGACTGGTGCCGAGGATCGCCGCCAGCCGATGCCGATTCCGAGTCCGATCCCCATCAATATTTGATCGGCGAGTGAGTCATGGGTGTGGGCCAGAAAGCGAGCGGCGCACAAAGAATTCAGGCGCGGAGGAGACGGCGAAGTGGGGCGGCTCGGCTGGCTGGCTAGGGCTCCTGGAGCGCCCCGGTTACCCACAATGCACCGGCAGCGTGGGCAGGCCCCATTGCGCCCGGCGGAGGATGGCGTGCGCGGAGGGATATTTATTTGGTGCGGCGGAGGAGGAAGGGGAAGGGCAAATGGAGAATGGAAATCAATCGAGTTATCGATGAAGGGGGACGGGCGTCGCCTGCGTCTAGAACTGTAGATCGATCTGGGATCAAAGGAATAGGTCACACTGCCCCAAATGCCTATTTTTGTCTCGAGTCTGGGTGCGTGTCCACTTGAGAGCGAGAGTTGCCTCTCGAGATCTCAAAATCGCGAATGGACACGGTAATGAGAGCGCTATCGAGACTTGATCTCGCGAATCAATGGGAGCAGGCAGCTCTGTTGTTTTGCTCTCGGGAAGTTGCTTTGGCTGTTCCAACCAGTTTCAAATAATGAGAGAGCTCTCGCTTAAGGGAGAGGCGAAAGCGAGAGTGGCATTTGGTCTGTCCATTTGAGAGTGCTTCATTCTCGTGACATTGAACGGCGACATTGACTCGCAGAACCATGTCCACTTGATATTTGGAACGATAGTCCATGAGATGCGGCAATGACGTGTGTATGGAGTTGGGAGCATCGACATGAGCGACTATCGTATTGAAAAGTTTGAATCAGAAGCATGATTATGCTCCGCCTAATCTCGACCGTTCAATCAGAGCGTTCAATTCAAATAAGAAGATAATAATTGAGATAAATAAAATATACAACATTTGTAACAGTTAAATGTTAGAGTGATGGTATAAGTGCTTCCATGTACGATCTTGCTTGCATCAAGGGTATTAGGTGGTCATATCAGAAACAAGAACATTAGATCTAATTAGTTTGTAATCAATACTGGTTCGTAACTGAAATACAAATCTGGATACACTCGTGAGCTGGAATTCTTTGATGTGTAAATGTTTATTAAGGGGGAAAGTGTGGAATTTTGTATTCGATATTTGATGTCATTTAATAATTGAGATGTATAAAAGATACAACATTCGTAATAGTTAAATCTTTGCAGTGATTATTATTATTATGATATCTAAGTTACCAAGTTACAGTGACGATAGAAAGAAGGATGTAAATGTGTTTGAACATCTATTCATTTCCATTATTTTCCCATTAATAATGTTTTAATAATGTAATAGTCTTCTCAAACGCGTGCAAAAACACTGAAGCCGCTTTGCGACTAAAGCATGGTGGAATTGAAATTGGATTCAGAATTATCTCCAGTATCGATTCCGCATATGCGTCGAGCAGATCGTCTGCAGCACCATCAGAACTGAAATTGCAGGTATCCACCACTCTGCCCAGCTGAATGTGAACTTGCCATGGGATGATGACCTCGTGAACTTGAGATCGATTCCACCAAACTCAATTATGCTGGCAACACGCCGGGAAAGGGTTAATACCAATCCGTCGACCGCTGCTCATCTAATCAACCAAAATAAATTTTTAAACAGCGCCCAGCTTTTATCCGTTTAAGCGCGTAAAACGGATCGCGTCGTAAATATACGAACGAATTTTTACAACGTGTTTTGAAGATCGTAAGCTTGTAATTCAAAACCCCGAAAAGCGTAATTGGCCACTATTTCCAAACACCCTAGTTCACTGTTGTTATTTTTGCTTAAGGCCGTTTTTACGTGGGGACTGCTCAAACTAGAGAATGGTTCAGCCTAAGTTTAATGCTGAAAACCAATGTTATGCTAAGCACTGTATATGAGTTGTTTTTAACCAAGAAAATATCCAGGTCAACCTTTCTATTTATACGCCATAATGGGCTTGCCCTGGTAACAAGAACAGTTTTTATTACATGCATATTACGGAAAATTGGATTAACGAAGCATGTTTTGTTCGGATCTGGTTTTTTGAGAAAGCAGTAAATAAACACATGCACGTCCTATTAAACTGCTCAAGACATGACAATGAAGCAAATAACAGGGTGTATCATTTTTATGTCACCAATCAGCAATATAAGATGAGTCAACAGACCATTCTCCAATAAATAAATAAATTGGTTATAATACATTTCCTGCAGTATTATATTATTCGTGGATAAGCTAATTATATAAGATAACCATTGATAGTCGACTATATTTAACGGTGTATACAACTTATTGAAACGATTTCGCTTCATTGGATTCATTTTCATCATTGGATACATACACTCCTAATGGTCCTCATAACTCGGATTCCTTTCAAAGTGCTCGCAAATCACGCCACCTCCATCACAAAAGAAATGATTACAAAAAGCTGATTACCCATCATACATGTAGCTTGGATTACAATCCAAATAGGCTAAATGAAATGAATTACCACTGTGGCAAAGATAGCAGAACACTGGTTCTTCTAAAATTGATTACGGTATAAAAATTGAGATACGCACCCAGCTTCTCAAGTTTAACTTGAATAGGCGCCAAGAAAGATCAGTACCTATGCCAACAGTCGAACTAATTAGATAACCGCTGAACTGACCGTCAAAGATTAAACCGGAGATTAGATAAAAATGCCACAATCCAATTATATAGAGCTACGTATCCTGACTTCAATCCATCAGCACAGGGCCTGGTTCGTAAATGCTACAACCTTTAAATTTCCTCGAATGTAACTTAGGTGCCAAAACCGCCCACTAAGAAGGGATTATGTCGAAAACCCCTATAATGAGGTTAAATATACGGGTAAGTGATTTTCCTAGGGTTCACACCGAAATTGCAATTCCCAACTACCCTGACTTACCCTAGACTCTCTTCCAGGTTTTTACAAAACGTTCCCTGAGTAACAGAAATGTCTATAGAATAAAATGGAAACAAAATTCAAAATAACTCATATTTGTACCTATTATTTCGAAAGTTAAAAGTGTGCTTTGGACTAGATACGCCCTATATCGAACAGTATAATAAATAATCATTTGAGATTTGGCAATTTAAGTCTGGCATTTCAACTGATGAAAATTGCCGACTATAGCGTGAAAATATGAAATTTGCCTGACCTTTCCAGGTTGTTCCTACCTCCCTGATATTTCCAGGTTCACCAGGTCATTGAAAACCCCATTCTCCCTATTTTTTTGGCAAGAACGCCGATATTTGGTAGGCATGCACATCCACAAACAGGATTTTTTAAACACGTGAATTCGGATGTGCTTTATTTCATAAGTATCTCTATAATTTCTGAACCAATTTTTTAACCGAGCTGCGAGTACGAGTTTACCTCGGGTATGTCAGCCAGTAAAATTAAACTATTTTTTGTACTTCGAAGCAAATCAATCCCAGAGGTGGGCAATCACTGCTGGCTGCCATGCTTGGCGTGATTGCCCTCCTCCGGGGCAGAAAGCGTTGTCAAACTACACTGTAGCTCCCCTCTCTCAAAACGCATGACAAAAAAGGTGCCCAGACAAAGACAATTTCGACCGTGACATTTGCGATGGCAAAAGCAAAGTGCGGCGTAATTAATGTGGCGATCAACGACGAGGGTCGATCGACATCTGCAGCTAGGCGGCCATGTTGGAGGCGCGAAGATGACTGAAGAAATCAATGCCTGGCGAGGGGCTTCAAACCGGGGGAGGGCGTGAAAGCCGCGTTGCCGGTTGCCACGGCAACCCGGCCCCGATCCAAACCGAAAACAGGATTCCTTCATCAGACGGGGGATATGGGTCTTCCCCGAGCCCGCTGATCCACATGGAGAGAGCCAACGAGAAAAACTGAAAATCCCCCGAAGAGACCCCCAGACTGAGCTGGCCTTCAACCAATTTCCAGCTTAAGAAAACAACGCCTACAGGGTGGCAAGGGCTTCAAGCCCAATAAACTCAACATGCCTGCCATTATTCCTCTCTCCTGCAACGCACTGACCGAAAGGTTGAAACAGACTGGAGGGATAAAGCAATGAAAAGCGTGGATAGCTCACAACTGAACGCGAAATTAAATTAAAATTTCCATATTTGCTAAATTGAGTGAAAGGAAATGTATTGCCCCATTAGACGATTCCTGGAACTGGGAATTATGGGGTGGTGTTAACCTCTGCATAAGGATTGTAACAAAAGCTTTACACTATCGCGGCATACCCTGATGAAAAGATCAGTATGTTCCTCGATTGATATCACTAGGATTCTATACTGATATCAATATGATTTTATACTGATAACGCTACCACATTGGTGAAAGTGTTTTGGACTACTGATATCAGTATTCTTGGTGATATCACTATTATACTGGTTTTTTGGACAGCTAATATCAGTATAATTAGATGCAACACTAATTTTTTTACTCATATCACCACATAACAGGATATTTGTACTGATAACTACTGATCTTTCCACCAGGGTATGGGCTTTCGACAGCGGAGCCTGGTGTCACATGATGACTTTATTGTAGATATGTCAAGGGCACGCACTGTACGAAATGCATGTGGAGGATCGACTCGATAAGTGACGCCATTCGATGCTGTCCGACGTCCTTAGTGGCAATTCATAAAGGAAGTCCTGGAACTTTAATGACTTTCAGACCCTCCTCCTCCCAATCTGATTATTATTACTTCTTTGCCCCCCCC